>CM041543.1:24468891-24603891 GCA_023238725.1 Scortum barcoo
TGATCCCCTCTGTAGTTGGAAGGGAACACACTCTCCGGTCCCCCTTTTTACTTTTTAAAAAGAGGGACCACCACCCCAGTTTGCCACTCCAGAGGCACTGTCCCCAACCTCCATGCAATGTTGCAGAGGCGTGTCAGCCAAGACAGCCCCACAACATCCAGAGACTTGAGGTACTCAGGCGGATCTCATCCACCCCCGGCGCCTGCCTGCCACCGAGGAGCTTGCGAACTACCTCAGTGACTTCGGCTTGGGTGATGGACGACGGTCCACCTCAGAGTCCCCAGCCTCCGCTTCCTCACTGGAAGGCAAGTCGGTGGGATTGAGGAGATCCTCGAAGTATTTCTTCCACTCCGTCCGACAATGTCCCTCAGTTGAGAGGTCAACAGCTCCCCACCCTGCACTGTAAACAGTGTTGGCAGAGTACTGCTTCCCCCTTCTGAGGCGCTGGACGGTTTGCCAGAATCTCTTCGAGGCCGACCGATAGTCCTCCTCCATGGCCTCACCGAACTCCTCCCAGACCCGAGTTTTTGCCTCCAGGACCGTCCGGGCTGTGGCTTGCTTGGCCTGCCGGTACCTGTCAACTGCGTCAGGAGTCCCACAGGCCAACATGGCCCGATAGGACTCCTTCTTCAGCCTGACATGGCATCCCTTACTTCCGGTGTCCACCACCGGGTTCGGGGGTTGCCACCACGACAGGCACCAGAGACCTTGCGTCCCACAACTTCGAACTGCCGCGTCGACAATGGAGGCAGAGAACATGCAGTCCACTCGGACTCAATGTCCCCAGCCTCCCTCGGAATCTGTGAGAAGCTCTTCCGGAGGTGGGAGTTGAAGACCTCCCTGACACAGGGCTCGGCCAGACGTTCCCAACAGACCCTCACAATACGTTTGGGTCTGCCAGGTCTGTCCAACTTCCTCCCTCTGCCAGCGGAGCCAACTCACCACCAGGTGGTGATCGGTTGACAGCTCAGCCCCTCTCCTTTACCCGAAAGTGTCCAAGACATACGGCCGGAGATCAGATGAAACGACAACAAAGTGTCGATCATCGACCTCCGAGCCTAAGGGTGTCCTGGTGCCACGTGCACTGATGGACACCTTGCCCTTATGCTTTCAGCCGAACATGGTGTTCGTTATGGACAAACCGTGGCTAGCACAGAAGTCCAATAACAGAACACCGCTCGGGTTCAGATCGGGGAGGCCGTTCCTCCCGATCACGCCCCTCCAGGTATCACTGTCGTTACCCACGTGAGCGTTGAAGTCCCCCCCAGTAGAACAATGGAGTCCCCAGTCGGAGCACTATCAAGTACCCCTCCCAGGGACTCCAAGAAGGCCAGGGTACTCTGTACTGCTGTTCGGCCCATCCCGTAGGCACAAACAACAGCAAGAGACCTATCCCCAACCCAAAGGCGCAGGGAAGCGACCCTCTCGTTCACCGGGGTGAACTCCAACACATGGCGGCTGAGCTGGGGAGCTATAAGCAAGCCCACACCAGCCTCGCCGCCAGCTCACCCTGGGCAACTCCAGAGTAGTGGAGGGTCCAGCCCCTCTCAAGGAGCTGGGTTCCAGAGCCCAAGCTATGCGTGGAGGTGAGCCCGACTATCTCTAGCCGGGTACCTCTCAAGCCTCCGCATGAGCTCAGGCTCCTTCCCCCCCAGCGAGGTGACATTCCATGTCCCTATTGCCAGAGTTTTGGTCCAGGGATTGGGTCGTCGAGGCCCCTGCCACGACTGCTACCCAAACCACATTGCACCGGCCCCTCATGGACCTTCCTGCGCAGGTGGTGAGCCTACTGGAAGGCGGGCCCACGTCGCCATTTCGGGCTGAGCCCGGCCGGGTCCCGTGGGCAAAGACCCGGCCACCAGGCGCTGCGCCTGCGAGCCCCAACCCCAGGCCTGGCTCCAGGGTGGGGCCCCTGTAACGCCTAATCCGGGCGGCACGTGAATCGCGGTCCTTGTTGATTCTTTCTTCATGGTGGGCTTGTGAACGCTCTTAGTCTGGCCCGTCACCTAGGACCTGTTTGCCATGGGAGACCCTACCAGCCAGGGCGTAATGCCCCCGACAACAACATAGCTCCTAGGATCATTCGGGCACACAAACCCCTCCACCACATGTAAGGTGGCGGTTCAAGGAGGGGTCTTTTAGTTTCCTAAAATAAAATTATAATAAAAGCTGAAAACAGAAAAGAAAGAGTCTTTGCTTTGTCGTCCACGTGTGAAACTAAACATACGTGTTCGTGCTTCACAGATTCTTCACAAACACTCCATTTTAATATTTAAGGTTTTTAAACAAAACATTTGTAGGATCTGACTTGATAATTACTAGAAAACTGTGTTTCTGTGTGTTTTTATTCATTTTCAAATATCTCTGAAGTTATTTTGAACTATAATGTAAATGTACAAAATACACATTTTGATTGAAAAGGATCTCACCTTATTAATTATAATTATTGGCAGAATGACGTCACATTTTTTAAATTAGTGGTATAAAGGCATAATGTGATTTAAAGTTTTCGTGCATGGAGTGAGACCTCTTTATCTCTTCCTTCATAGACTTTATAATAATAGACGATCTTTGTTTGAGGAGTCTCGTTCCTCCTCCTCTGTGAAGATAAACTGATTCTCGACTTTAAATGATCAAATAAAACAATTAAAGTATTTTATACACATATTAAGAACACATACTTAAACTACAGTTTTGTCACTTTGTTCAGTTATAAATTCATGTTTAATTAAAACGCGGAGTTTTTTCGTTCCGCACAGCTTGTTTCTGTCCGGACACTTTGAGCGGTCGGACCGAAGCAACATGACAGGTGTGAGAGGAGACTCAGGTGAGGCTGAAGGAAGAAGAGCAGACAGTGAAGAAGAAGAGAAGCTGCAGATGATCAAAGGTGAGTCAGCCTGAAGTCACCTGTGCGTGTCTGCGGTGACGTAGTGACGCGTCCGTGCGTGAGGTCACCTGGATGTCCGGCTGCGCCTCCAAACCAAACTCCATTCACAAATCTCACATTTTTACTTTTCTTCATCGATCAGAGGACAGAACAGAGTTTGAATTTAAAACATGACGCTGCTGGACGTGCTGAGCCGTTTACACACCCTCACACCAGACTCCACTCAAAATCTGCATGATTTAATGTTTTATTGGTTGTAGAAATCTCACAAATATGATTTCTGATATTTTCCTTAAATGTCAAAATCTACTCTTCAGTTAAATCAGGAGGTTAAATCCAACAAACAGGTGTTAATTATAATAATAAAGTCCTACATGTGATTTGATTTTTACTCAGTGAAGTCCTCTGAAATACAATTTTAAACAAAGAAAACTGCTGATATAGTATTTATTTAAAAACACGTGTTGTTGGTGAATTATATGAATGAAGAAAGTGTCTGATTAGAAACTGTTTCATGTTTTTGTAAAGAGAAAGGCCCCTTTAAATGGCTAAAATGTGAATGGGGTTTAAATCCTTTAACTTAATTTTCTCCCTGTTTTCCCTCCTGATGTGTGTTTGCTGTGCTGACCTCTGACCTCTGACCTCCTGTGCAGGTGCAGTGTTTCTGACCACGGTGGCGTCTGCAGGGATGATCGCAGGGTTTGGATCAACGCTGGCTCTGGCGAAGAAGAAGAGTCCAGACTGGTTTAACAAGGTGCTGCTGACTTCCTGTGTTTCTTATCCGATGAGAGATTTTTACTCAGTTTGTCTCTTTCGGGGGAAAGAAAACACAAAAAGTCATTTGAATGTAAAAGAAGGTTTTCAGTTTTAGATTCTTTATTATCTTGATTACTGAGTTAATAAAATCCTTTCAGAGCATCACTGCAGCCGACGGTTTGTTTGTTTGTTAACAGTGAAAAAACAACAGGAAGTTAGTTTGTCAGCAGAGACTCGTGTCAAACATTGGATTTCTTCTGAGAGTCTTAACTCGGTTTAATCTGAACTCAGAGATGAGATTTCCTCTTCATGATGTCATCAGTGTCTCTGAGGTCCCTCCAGAATAAAGCTCCAGAAATCAGCTCAGAAACCAGAAAAACAAAAGTCTTCCTGTTTTCCAGTTTCTGCACTCAAAAAATACAACCAGCAACAAGTTTTAGTGTTTTTGTTTAAAAAGTGGTTCAAATATCTTCTTTTTGTATGAATTTCTTTATTAGTGACTGCAGGTTTTCATATCTAATCACAGTTTTTGTCAGTCTGGTCGAGCGTAACGTGACTCTTCAGCACCTTTAATCGGAACAACGGGCGAAAATGAAACGAGCTGAGAGAGAAACAAACCAAAATAAGAGATAAACGGAGGAAAAAGAGAAAGATGAAGAATTATTCTGGTGTGTTACGAAGCATTTTAATTTAATTTCCACTAAAATGCAGTAATAAAGTGTCTGAATGTTCGGAGGCGAACAGACCAAACAAACACCGATCAAAGAGAAGCTTTGATCAAATAGTTTGATTGATTTTTATTGGAGTGATCAGAAATGTCCTGCCGTCATGTGATTCAGTTTTTCTTGTTTTTCTCAGATGTCTGATCCGATTGGTTTCTTGTGGTGTCGCAGCGTAAATGATGGAAGTTTAAAAAAAAGTCGTCGGTTTGAAAACGCCTCGTCACATTCCTCCTAAGGTCGAGCTGAAAATAGAAGAAACTTTCTACGAAATCTTGGCGTGTCCCGAGCGAGTTAACTGGAACTGAGCGCTGATTGGTCGCTCGCAGGATTCGATTAAACGTGACGCACACGGACATTTGAGCGCGAGATAAACTTAGCGTGAGGAACAATCGCGCGCCTGTTCACGGACTCTATTTCTGTCACAGACTCGTGTTTGTCGAGTCACAGCCGCCAGATAAAATGACAAAAATGTGAAATCAGATTAAACGTGGAGCTTCGTGGAATGAAAACATGCAAGCCTCAAACGCCACATTTATTTATTTACACTGCACAGGTCAAAGGTCGCAGACAGAGCCAGGACACCAAACTGTCAGTCTGGAGGTTTCACCGTGTTTGACCTTTGACCTCTGACACTGACGAGGTCGAGGTTTAAAGAAAAACTTAATGAATCTTTGGTGACTCTGACGGACTTCAGATTTTCAGATTTGGACAGAAAAGCTTCTTTTTTTCTGTTTCTGCTTCAACTTTGAACTTTGTGATGAAGCTGAAACTTCGACATCAGATTAATTAAATAAAGTTCATTTATCTGTCGAACAAAACAGAAAAAAACGGATCAAAATGTTTCTGCTGAAAAACTGTGATTTCATGAATTTTGTTTTTCTAAATGAAACTTTTAGTTCACTGACAGAAAATGAAGCAGCAGCTCTGATGAACTGTTTAAAAGTGTTTTCTTTCTTTTCTGTGTTTACGAACTAAACGGCCAAAAGTATGTGGACACTCCTTTACACCTGAAACCAGGCGTGTTGCGCCGGCCTGTGATCTGGATCTTGGATGAGTTTTTATTTGTGATTTAAAGTCGGACAGGAAATGAGTGCGGGCTGTTCTGACTCTGGTTCCTGGTTTCAGGGGGTGTCGGCGATGGCGGCGGCCCCGGAGAGCGGCGCCTCTCTGGCCCTTAGAGCTCTGGGCTGGGGGTCCCTGTACGCCTGCTGCGGAGTTGGCCTGCTGAGCTTCGCCGTGTGGAAAGTCCTCGATGTTCACAGCGTACGAGCCCGAATGACTTCTGTGATCACCTGAGACACTTTAACATCATTCGACACAGAAACAACATTAATACTACTAATAATAACAACAACAACAACAATAACTATAATTAAAAAGATTCATGTAGTCAGTCTTTACAGTTACATTTCTGTGGTCAGTCGTCTTCGTCAAAAACTTACTGAAAAACATCAAGAATTATTATTATTATTATTATTCATCTAGTTCTGCTGGAAAGAGTTTGAGAATAACGTGAAAATATTTTAAACAAATGAAATCAAGTTTACAAAATAAAGTTGTAAAATTAGTGAAAAATTCATTGAAATGTTACCAGAAAACGTTTGAGAATAAATGATAAAATATTTCAAACAGGTCACAAAAAGAGAAAGTTAAAATGTTTTGAGAAAAAAAGTAGAAAAACTTTCAGGTATAACGTTGTAAAACAGAATGAAGTTTAAATATTTTAAGATAAAATGTGTTAAATTTAGTGAATCAGGTTGAAATGTTTTAAAATGGAAAAAAGTAAAATAACAATAATAATAATAAAAGTTTTAAAAGTGGAATAAATAAACGAATTATTTTTCTCTGATAATCGTTTCAGTTTGAGGAAATAAAATCTAAACTTCCTGTTTCCTCTCTGACGTTCTCCTGCAGTTAGCAGAGTTCAGACAGAAGATGCAGTCTTTCTTCCCGTCCGTCCCGAAGACCCCCGAGTCCACAACCAGGTCCCAGCCTCTGGACTGGGACGCCCTCTTCAAGTCCAAGTGACCTGCAGCTGGACCACGAGACCAGCGAGGAGACTCGTGTTTGAAAAGAGACTCTGTAGAGACCGGAGATCCCCGTGGACCAGACTTGGTCCTGGTCCAGGTCTGGCTCCCAGCAGGCCTCCCAGTTGGAAGTGTTTGTGTATATTTGTAAAGATGTGTTTGTTTGTTTTTAACGATAAACATTTGATTTTTCCTGCTGTAATGAAGCGCTCGGCCTCACGGGGGCGCTGACGTGCCTCAAATGTGATCAAACATTATTAAACCATCAAAAACTCATCATGTCGCCTTTAAGAAAACTTTGACGTTTTACTTTCACTGTGCTGTTACTACGTTAACTACAGCACAAATATACTTATAAAAGTCTTAAAAAATGGACTTAAAGTAAAAGTATCAAAATATACTAAAAGTACTCGTATCATGCAGAATAATGTATAATACTGGATGAAAATTGATCATTAATTTGTTCATTAGTTTATGTCCTTCATGTACTCGATAGATTAATCTCTAATAAAACACGTATATTTGTATCAATCTGAACCTTCAAAATAAAGTAAATGTAGGGCAGTAAAAAGGACAAGGAGTATTTCTCTCTGATGTTGGAATAGAAAGTAAAGTACTTGAGTAAATGTACTTAATTACTTTACACCTCTGGTCCAAATATTCAGCAGGTGTGATTTTATTTTGGTGTCTAGCTTTAAAGATATTGTCTTCACAAGCGTTGTCGTCAGAAATGTTGCATTCTGTGAAATGCAGTAAATTTTGTTGGTTAAAATCGAGACGGCAGTTTGATGGAAAATCATCATGAAGGCAGGAAGTCAGTGTTTAAGAAAATAAAAGTATGCTTGAGAGAAAATCTTGATTTTGATCTGCTAAACTTTGTTTCCGCTGACGCAGAGAACAAACTTTTACGACTGAAGTTCCTTAAAGTTGTTTTCAAAAAGAGTCGATAGTTTTACAGTGCAGATAGAAACGAACATGCCGGCGCCCTCTGGTGGACAAACTCAGCCTGACATAACAAAGACGGTGTGCTGTGATTGGCTGCAGACCAACATGTAGTCGGTCACATCTGAACGAGAAGTTCAATGTCCCCAAGAGGCCACCGTACACAGAATAAACCAACATTACCGATAAAATACGGGAGTGATTTTTGAGTAAGAAGCCAAAAAAAGCAGAGAAATCATTTAAAGAAAAAGCTTTGAGGATGAAGTCCCGAGTCAGCTGTCGTAGTTCATATTCAGCGTGCAGTATATTTATATTATATTACTTATATTATTTATACACCACATTTAGTTCTTGACACGTTTCTCACAATAACATTTCATGCTCATAAAAATCTTTGGCTCGAAAATGTATTTACAGATAAAGTCAGTTTTATAAGTTATCTTAATTAAACTTCAACTTCATTAACAGTTTGACTTAAAATATGATGAATATTTTCTAAATATTCTGACATCTCAAAAAAAAAAAATGTTTGACAGACTATTTTCATCTTAAAACGCTTCGAACTTGTAGATTTAAATAACACAATGGCTAAACTTTATTTTATCTTCAGTAGCGGAGAGAAAGTTTTTTCTAATCCCTCCAACAGATTTCAGTGTAGCTGCAGACTTTTAGTTTTATTCTGGATTAATAACTTTAATCGAAGATCTACATTAACTTCCTGTCTCGATGTTTAGTTTGGATCTTGAGTTCATGAACGTTTATTCTTGTTGGAACAAAAAGATCAAACAGGAGACGTTCTGGATGTAGAGATTTTCTTTTTCTTCTCTCTTTACATTTGTTATAACTGTTTTTGTGTCAGTTAACAACATGATGAGTACAGTCCCACCCACCCCCCCTGACCTCCTGTACATACAGTCTCTCAAATCAAGCGCGCCCTCCCAGATCAGATCCCCAAAAAACATCCTGAAACTGAAGATTTTTCCTTAAATACAGAAACAAGTCTTCACCTGCCGGGAAGAGAAACTAAACGTTCAGGTGAGTCAAGATTATAAATGAATTCATCACCAGCTACGTCACCAAGTCAAATGTACATCATCTATTTACAGGAGGATGGCGGTGGAGGGAAACTTGGATTTGACTGGTGGAGGACACATAGAAAGTTCTTAAAAAACAGAAAGTGACGCTTGATACTGTTGTGGTTCGGCAAAATACTGATGGTCAAACTGCAGATGGTCAAATAATTCACATTTAAAGTAAAAAACGCCCCAAACAAACCTATTGCACCAAAACAAAGTACATGACTGAACATCAGTGTTTCCTCTGCGGTGAGAACAGAGAGGCCTATCTACAACATGTGTCACTATTTAAATAAACCTGACCCCGCCCCCAAATCTAACTAACTCCGCCCCCCAAAACCAGAAAGAAACGTCAAAGAGCCAGAACCCGAGCGTTCCCCACCGTCACACTTTGGTTAAAACAAAACAAAATGACAAACTGACAAAAGCATAAAAAAATTAAAAATACAAGTATTAAATATTTTTGTATTAAAATTACTTAAAAATCCCAAATAAACATTTTGCGGATGGAGCCGAGGAGCTATATATATTCTATATATATTCATTTGTATGTAAAAACATTTGTGTTCTGTTCTTTAAATAAAAATATAATAGGAGCCGGTCCGTCACACTGAGCGCGCTCCGTGGCGGTGTTCGTGTCACGAGCGGCCGATTTTGAACAGTACTTCACACATGATGGCCGCCACTGAGGAGTTGAGTGCGGCCGACAGCGAGATGTCCAGCAGCCGGCTCTCGTACAGAACGAACTCCGTCCGGTTCTCCTCCACCTTCGCCATGGCCAGCAGCGCTTTGGCGGCGCGGCACATCATGTTGATGCTGGGCGGTTCCGGCGGCGCGGCAGCGTGCAGCATGCCGTGCGAGCTCTGCTGGTACTGAGCCGCCGTCACGCTGTCCTCCAGGAAGCCAATCAGAGTTCCCACGCTGCCCTTCTGCAGGGCGACGGCGCGGACGCCAGGTGCGCCGTGGGGTCGCCCTGCGCCAGGTTGGACAGGACGGCCACCGCCATCTCCCGGCACACCTGGCTCTTCCTCTCGCCCACCAGGCGCACCAGCGTGGCGTAGAGCTTCTGCTGGCGGTCGAAGGGGGGCGTGGCGAGCAGCAGGTCCACGTTGCAGTCCTGGATGCTCAGCTTGCACAGACACTCCAACACGAGTCTCTGAGGGGTGAGCGAGGAGAAGCCGCCCGCTGAGGAGAACGGGTCCTGGGCCTTGGCGGACGGACACACCATCCAGTGCAGCAACCCGTCCAGGATGGGCAGGCAGATGCTCTCTGGGTACAGCGACAGGTCCAGCTGGCCTGCCATGTTGGCCAGCGTCACCAGCGTGTTCTCTCTCAGCGCCGCCAGGCAGTCCCACCACCACTCGTCCCGGCTGCAGGCCAGACCCTGCTCCTCCTCCCGCTGGTAGCTGGGCGCCGTCCGTTTCCTGCGGGGGTGGTGGTGGTGCAGCAGCACCAGCCGGCCCAGGATCAGGACCAGGCCGGGGTGTCGCGACATGTCGGCGTCGTTGCCGGGGACGAAGGAGAGGCCGCGCACGATGTTGGAGATGCAGACACAGCGTTTGGCCAGAGAGTCCTGCCAGGACTCGGCGGTGACAGACAGCGGCGCCTCGTCCCAACAGCGCGGCTCGTCCTCCAGCTGGCTGATGGGACTCTGAGCCGGTGACCTCTGACCTCTGTGGTCCGACAGGGCGCCTGGAGAGGGGACAGATGGAGGTTAATAACCAGACGGACAGAAGGGGCCCCCTGTTGGTGGAGCAACAGAACTACAACAGTACACACTTTACCTTCTTGAGTTTCAGGTGGTGTCTCCTCACCACCTCCCTCCTCCTCCGGCCTGTCACCTCCTCCCTCCTGACTCCTCCCCTCACGTCCTGCCCTCCTCTCCTTCCCCTCTGCTGGGGGGTTGGTGGGGATGGACTCTCCTGTCTGGATGTGAGTGGTGGTGTCTCCTCCTCCGGCCTTCCAGTGCAGGAGGCCGCTGATGAAGCCGTTGGGTCGACTGAGCTCGGCCCAGCGCTCCTCCACCTCCTCCCATTCCTCGCTGTTCTCCTCCACCCTGATTGGTAACTTGTCATACTTGCTGGCCTGTTGGGGGCGGGGCTCTGTCAACTCCTGGTGCTCCTCCTTCACCTCCTCCCCCCGTTTGACAGCAGCTTCATCGTCTTTCACCTCCTTAGCAATGGTGGTGGGTGCAGCTGTGAGTAAGAATGATGTGGCCACCATCTCCTCCGCTGACCTCCTCAATATCCTCTGCTCTTCCACTGGTTGGCTGTTAGATTCAGAGTAGGCAGCCGGCTGCTCCTTCTGCACCTCCTGCTCCTCGGGCTGGTCGGGCAGGGGCCTCGGCAGGGGCCTCAACAGGGTCCTCTGGCCCTCGGTTCCCACCTCGTACTCCTCCAGGATGCCGAAGATCTGGATGAGGCAGCGACGGTAATACTCCACGATGAGCTCCAAGAAACCAGGAAGCTGCAGGAGGAGGTGTTGATCGTTTATTATGAGCACCTTCATTCTCCAGTGTCTTTACTCACTGCAGGCTTTTATTTTGATATTCAACGTCCATCATTGTGTGTGTGTGTGTGTCTCTGACCTGTGTGAGGCTGAACGAGCTCACAGTGCTGTCGTCATACAGGAGGATGTTGATGGTGTCCAGAGCCCAGGTGCTCTCTGCTAATAGGCCGGATTTCAGTGACATCATCACCCGCCACGCCTCCGGGGTTCCTGATTGGATGAAATTCAAAACAATGAAGTGAGATCTGTGTGTGTCGTGTGTTTAATGTGTGTCTGTTTGTGTGTGTGTGTGTGTGTGGTCTCACCTGTGTCCTTAGCGGTCAGCCGGCGTCGTGGCTTCAGTTTGGGGGGCGTGGCCTCCACAGAGCTGGCTGGGGGAAGCTGACCTCTTTGTGGATGAGGTGGAGGCTCTGAGCGGGCAGGGGACCGGGGGGCAGTCCCAACTTCTTCATGGAGGGCAGGTAGGGGGCACTGTTGGGGGACAGAGAGCCCCCCAGGGGCCGAGGGAAGGAGGAGGGGCTGTGAGAGCGGGCCACGTGGTTAGGGATGGGGGGCGTGGCCTGGAAGGAGGAGGGGGGCTGTCTGGAGGGCAGGGGGGGCATGGAGGGGGAGGAGGAAGAGGAGGAGGAGGAATGAGGGGGGTACGGCGGTTGGCGTTGGCCTGGATGACTGGGGGGCCACTGGCTGTCCTGGGGGGCCCTGCCCTCTTGGTTCTCTCCTCGGCCCATACCGGGGTAGGGGGGCCCCTGGCTCTGCTGGCTGTACGTGTAGCCCATGTCTGTCCTGGGGTGCCACATGTTGGCCTGCGGCCCCTCCCCAGGGCCCCCGGATACTGCCGTGGGCCCAGAGCCCATCATGCCATGCTGCGGGGGCCCCTGCCGGTCCCGGCCGTACGGGTACGGGTACTGGCCCTGGCCCTGGACAGACCGGCGTTCGGGGCCCACGTAGCCCCCCCCTCCTCCGGCGTAGGGGCCGAACATGTCGGGCTGCTGAGAGCCGAACTGCTGCATGCATGGCAAACGCTTCGCCCTCGTGACGCTTGGCGGGCGGATACAGACCCTCCATCGGCCGCTTGTAGCCCTGCAGACAGACGAGCAGCTGATTGGACGGTTTCATGTTTCATCACCTCAACCACAAACACCTGTTTTTAAAACGTGCTTTTCTTTGTGTTTTGGCTTTTCGTCCACCACAAACTTTTTGGTCACTGAAAACCTTTCCAGGGTGAAAATTTGGTTTGTTTAGCACTGCTGGTTCTAATCACAAGTTGTCAGGTAACTATAAATAAATCAATAATTAGTTATTATTGACATAATTACGTCACCCAAAGGAAAGTGAGCTAACTATGCACTTTGTTTTCTGCCATTCAGAAACATTTCAGTGAAAACATTAAAATATTTATGGTGAATGTTCTGAAGAGTAATGAAAAGAAAAATATTTAGTTTTGTTGTTTTTTATCCGTGTTCGACCTCTGACCCTCGATGGCTCAGTCTATCGATCTGTTGTAAGGTGAGTGCTCACCTGCTGCTGAGGGTACAGGGGTTGATGGGAACTGTAGGCCATGCTGTGAGGATACTGCTGCCCGTAACTGTCGTGTCCGTGCCTGCAGACAGTCAAACTTTATTTACACACTAAGTACAGACAAAATGTAAAACTTCATCTAGAATACACTCAGATAAAAACACATGTCCTCTCTGCCCCCCCCCTCACCTCTGGTGGGGGTATCTGTTGGCAGGGTACATGCCAGCCTCGTTTCCAGATGGGCCCATGTTGTTCTGACCTCCAGGGGGTGCCATGCCCCCCTCAGGCCCCATCACATGGTCCGGCCTGCAGGACAGAAACACACAAATAACCTGTCAGCCTCTTACTTAGTAAATAAATGTTTAAATTAAATTCTTTTCTTTTTTCAGCACAATCTTGACATAATAAATAGTCATGGGACGTCTAGTAAATGGAATTATATTTCTGAAGAATTATTTATTTTTCAGCTCAAAAATATGATTAGAAAATTTCCTGTCTTCAGCAGTGACATGCAAATATTCATCTCTACTGCAGATGGAAAAAAGTCCACACAGCCTCCTCCAGCTGGTTCTCATCTTTGATTAGTACCTGTCTAGACAAAACGTGATCACGATCAACGATCAAACCTTTAAAACAAGCAAACTGAACTCCTGAATACAGCGAGCCCTCAGACCAGTGTCTCACCTGCGCTCGTAGCCAGGGCCGTAGGGGTACTGGGGAATTCGGGGGCCCATCCCCGTCAGGGCCCCAGAGGGCGGCCCGCTTGGGTACATGTCCTGCATGGCACCGCTGGGCATCTGACCCGGACCGAAGGCCTCCCCGGGCCCTGGACCTGAGAAGGGGTGAATACATCAATTAATTTAGTTAAAAACCTCCCATGATGCAGTTAAACTTTATTCAGTGATTTATTTTGTTCACTTTGAAATCTAAAAACTGCAGAGTGGTGATGAAATGTGTGTTCGATAAGAGCCAACAGGCCTTTAAAGACACTGATCAAGAAACACTTCAGGTTTGGACCACCAGGGGGCGGCTCAGGACCAGAAAGCTGCTGGTTTCTAATAAATATCACTGCCGAGTATTTTCTGATCCACATGAAACTTTAAACTACAAAGTGAAACAGAATGAACTGAGAGCAGGTCCAGTGTGATCCCCCTGAATGATAAAAGATGGATTCATAAAAGGTTTGCATCATGTGAGAGCTGTCATGTCTGTTTGAAATCATCATCCTCTTTCCATCCATCAACACAGTCAAGTTTTATGTGTCTTGGTGTCTCCCTCCTCACCTTTCCTCGGGCCTCCATAAGGGTCCTTGTTGGCGTCGTAGTGCATCCTCATCGTGGGCTCTGCTGGGCCTCCTCCCTGCTGGTAGGGGGCGCCGCCGGGTCCTGGGCCTCGCTTGTTGTGGAAGGCCGGATCACTGCCTTCAGAAAACGGGTCCTGGACGCTCACCCCTCCCATGTTCCTGAGTTAAAGCACAGCAGAAGGTGAGCGCCGACATTTCAAACGTTAAAACATGAACGTGAAACAGCTTCGGTCTCTCAGGATCTAAAAACTTGGTCGTCGTCTTTCAAAACATACAAGCAGGTGTGGATTTGTTTAACCTGAATATTTATGCAGTGGAAATATATTTAATGTCTTACAGTCTACTTATAGCTGTTGTTGCCGTTTTTTAATTTTTTCTATACCGATATATATTTCGAGTATATAAATACTTATATTTATACCCCGCAGTAGTTTGTTTATTGTCACCCTGTCAAGCTGTTGTCTGTGTTTTAAACTGTACATCTGAGTTCTCATACCTGATCTGATCAATAAAGCTGATTCTGCTTTGGATATTTTCATTTAGTAATAAAGCAGCTCGCTGGACAGAAATGAGTTTCAGTGATTGTCCGCCCCTCTCTCACCTGTTCCCTGGCTGCGGGCCCATCTGGCTGTGGGGGGTGGAGGCGGGGGTCGGGGGCTTCAGGTCTCCCGGGGCCTCGGTCAGGGAGCTGCTGCTGGACTGGGGGGTGTTGGGGCCCTGCAGGGAGCCCGAGTTGGCTGCAGAGACACAGACCAGATAGAAAACCTGCTGAGAACAAGACGTCACGTGAACCGAGAGCACGAATCAGAGCCGGGGGGGGTCAAACTACAGACACAGAGAAGTCTGAAGGATCTTAACCGAACTGTGACAGACACGAACGTTTCACAATCTTAACTTCAGACCTTTTCATGCTCATCATTAAACACTGTCACAGACATAAAACAAAACTTCACATGTTGGACAGTCCAACAGATGCAGAGAAAACAGAATCGACAAAAAAAATACTGAATTAGTTTCTTCTTCCTGAAGGTTTGAACTTGTAAAGTAGTTTCATGAATTAAATATAATTAAATACACTTAAATTTGATTTAAAGTTTGCTTAAACATGACACCTTTTAAATTTGACTGCAGCTCTTACAGGTCTAGTTTATCTGGTCTGTACATTGAGAATATTCACATCATTTTATTTATGTTTTAAATTGATTATTGATCTTATAGGATGTCAGTGTGTTTTCACTCCGACGGGTTTTACTTTAATAACGCGTTTAATTGACTGAAGAGAAGCATCGTGGGAGATGAGGTCACTGATGTTTACGTTTGCACTCTCCTCCCCAGTTACATAACTGTGTGTGTGTGTGTGGGCTTCCTCACAGCTTCATTCATGATCACACATTTACACAGAGTCTCAGCGTTCACTGATGTTTGGGGATTCCTTACCTGGGGAGGGTGGCTGGATCTTGGCCTGGAGCGACGGAGGTTTCTTGACGTCTCCGGCGGGACCGAGGGCCTCAGGTGGGGGCTCCTCGCCTCGCTCCACCTTGCACTCGTAGGCGAACAGGTACTGGATGTACTGCTTCTTCAGAGAGCTGGCCGAGCTGCTGGACGTCCCCACGTTCAACAAGGACGACAGCTCCCTCCACTTCTTATTCTTATTCACCTGTGGGGGGGGCAGATTAATGCACAATCCTACAGACAAGAAGCGGCACAGAACAGCTCAGACAAACAACACATTATGAAAATGTCCTCTGACTTTAAAGGAACATTATAAAATGTAAACTTGTATGAGTGATCAGCAGGAATCAGTGAAGCATCGGCAGGCGACCAAAAATACTTCTTCATTTTCACTTAAAGATTCTTTGTTCATGTTATCGATGTTTTAGCAGCTCACCTCAAACTAAACCCAGGAAGTGAACATCAGTGAACGTTAGAGTGAATCCAGTAATCACTTTCTTTTATCTTCGGCTGCAAAAGTGACTTGAACGGTTCATTGATTATCAAAATAGCTGCAGATTTTTTCTCTGTTGGTCAACTATCAGTTTAATTGGTAACTTGCTTAGGTTGGATTGGATACTTAAAAAAAAAAAAAAAAAGTAATTGAGGAAAATGAGACTAAAATGTCAAAGCAGCACCGTTTCTGATTAACTGATTAATAACTGTTGTGATCACTCAGTAGATAGTGTCTCCAACACCTTAGATTATTCCAGTAATCTGAATCTTTTTGAATTTTGAACTCTTGATTTTTCTGGGGTTTTTTTTGTTTATTTCTTTTAAATTGGAGCTTTTGTCTTTTGGTGACTAAAACCAACATTAATCACATGCTTGTTCTTCTTCGAAAAAAGACTTCAGTTGGTGCCAACATTAAAACTGCAGTGTAGAAGTGAAAACACAAAGAACAAGAGTGACTGTGTCTCACCATGGCCAAGCCTCCGATCTCTCTGACGGCCAGGTAAAGTCTGCATAGGTCCAGAGGTTTCTTTCCCACGGCGGGCAGGTTAGGGACGGGCGTCCCCCTCTCCTCCATGAAGGACAGGTAGCGGTCCACCCACGGCCTCCTCTCCGGCTCGGAGCCCATGTCGTACAACCGGGTGATCTTCTCGGTGGTCATGGTGGCCACGCTGGGCTTCTGGAGAGACCGAGAGATGGAGGCCACCGATCAGAGCCGAGAAAGACTTCACAATAAAGCCAAAAATCACCCGCACCGACTTTTACCAGCCACACAAAACTTTCAGAGAGGAAGTGAGCGTGAGCGAAGGTTGTTACAGGAGACGAATGAAAATCCACCAGAATCTAAATTAACCAGTGACTGACGGCCACTTTCCACCATATCAACCAACGTCACTTCAAATTAAGAGCACTTTAAAAAAGGGAACACGACATAGATGTAAAGGGCTTCATATTATGTTGAGGTGGAAACAGAAATTACAGACATGTCTGACAACTGTGGCAAATAAAACCAAAAGTAAGTAGGAAAATAAAATTTATTTCGTAATTTAATAACTGATATTTTCTTTTTTATATATCCATCTGTAGGTGGAATGTGTTGAAACCACCATAAAATAAATTACTGTTAAACGATAAGTTGGCATTTTTAAGATGGGAAAACATCTTCAGTGTTGGGCAGCCAATGTATCATGATGATATGGTCTCAGTACAGACATATAAAGAATATTTTAGAAAACAACAGTAGGAAGAACTTTCAGAGGACAATGCTTCTTAAAGGTTCACAGCTGAGAAACAATTCAATCATAACTCATTTTATATATTTTAAAGCTGTGGTAAATCTGCTGGTCTGGTTTCATGTGGCTGGAAAACAAAAAGTCAAACTGCAGGGCAATATTTCCACACAACAGTTACACACCATCACATCACAATGACACAACAACAACAATCCTACCCAACCTCTCTCAGTTTAGTCGAATAAAACCAGCACAACACTGAGATAACTGAGAGTCAGCGGATCGGTGACGTTTCCTTCAGTCCTGCAGATCAAATCTAAAATATCTGACACCTCTGGCTTTCTTCTGAGACGTCGTTCAACACCTGCTCTGCCGTCCTCAGATTCACAACACAGTTTTTAGTCACATCAGTTTGTACCCAACAGTTTAAGTAAGAAAGGCTGCTGGTTAGAAAACTGACGCTAATACTGCCAGGTTTAGTTCATTACTGAGGTAATACTGAGGATTGTTTTAATTCACAGTCGATCAGTAAGTGAGGAGGTTGGGCAGCACTGAAAACACAAGCAGAGGATCGACACTGTTCATCTCAGCTTATCTTAGAAATCAGTTTCAGGACGTTTGAAACGGACGACACAGAACGAGACTCTCTCATTAAAACTCGTCGTGTTTCAGTTTGTATTTGCAAAGTTCAGCTTAGTTAGTTCATTCTTGTGGTGTTTTCCTATTTTTCTTCATCTTTTCAAGCCTCCAAAACGTCATATACCTCGAATTACTTCATTTTTTTATTTCTCCTGGATCTCACTGAAGTCGAGATGGAGATCTTTCTCACTTCTTCTTCAGCAGGTTTTAGTTGATTGTTTAAAAGGGATAAACTCCCAATTTTGGATGATATCGAACTCTTACATGGCCTGAAATACTCAACATCATCCATGAGGAGTTTCTGTGGTGATCCAACCAGAAGGTCGATGCACAACCAGGTATACGTGATTGTTTGATGATGTTAAAATTAAAAAGTTCAATACCACGTCTTCAGTTTGAAATGTGGTCTGACAGCGTGGAATAAAATAAGACCCACAGCATTATGAACAGCAGACGTCCTGATGTTCTTTTAATCATTTCCCATAGAGGACCTCCACGTTGTAAAGATCGCGATGATAATTTTTAAACAGGTCAACACGCCGGCCGCCGTTTCATACTGGAGGAGGTTTGTGTTTCCATTATCTGATCGATCTGCGATTATAACTGACCACAAACCAGCCGCAGTTTTTGTTGTGTGATTTAAGAAGCATGTGGCAGCTCCTTTTGTTTATTAGCTGCTTCAATTTGTGCAATTCAGTTTGCCACAGATAAAGTTATGTGAAAGTATTTTGTGAATTTCCTTTGCTGGTGAAGTATCAACGTCTCTCATGACAAAGACCTGTGAAGCTTCATGATGCTGATGAACCCGTCATTGTCCATTTTGCAACATTAAGCGGAAGACGAAACTGCATTGTATCTGAAAGGTTTACAAATGAAGGGATTTTTATTTAAATGTGAACACATTTCCTGTTTTAAATGAGAAAGTCTCGCAAAAAGAAGCAAAACATTTATAATAAAAAAGATTTCAGACTTTGATATTTACAAAAAAAAAAAAAAAAAGATAACAAAGATCAGATGCAAGCACAATGCTGCTTTGTGCAATGAAAACCTTGCATCTCCAAAAAGTCACACTTTGTAAAACACCTGTGAGCTCGCTGCATTTAAAGGAGGGTAAAATAACTGCAGACTGATCGTGTAAGCTGAAAGTGAATCTGGAGTTACGAGGTTTTCACACATCAGCAGCAGGGCTCTACGGTGAACAAACAGCAATGTCAAAATCATTGTTTACAAAAAAAGAAGAGGCATGATTTGCCATTTACACACCGTAGACCCCTTAAAAAGACAAAAACACACAAAAAAAAACGTGTTTTGCTTTGCGGCACTTACGGGGCTGGTGGACGTCTTGGGCCAGGCGGGGCTGCTAATGCTATCACTGTCCTCCCCATGACAGGAGGACAGACTAGCTGAGCTGGGGGACATGGGGGAGGGGGTGGGGGGCTTGGACACACACTGAGAGCTGTAGCTGTCCTGTGATACAAAACACACACATCATTCACACACACAAACACACACAGCAAAACAGAGCCATGTGGTGATTGGACGTCAGGAACGGCCAGGAGGAGACAAATCGTTCTGCTTTTAAATGTTCAAGAGCAAAAACACAACTGGACATTCACAGAGCCGACACGTTAGCGTTAGCATTTAGCAGCCGGGAGCGGATGGACAGTCGGGTTAATGCGGTTTCCTTTAATCACAAAGTAGACAGGAAGAAACCACCTGGCTAACAACTGATCAGCAGCTGCTCAAAGATCTGATTAACACCCCTCTGAAGACACAACCTATCAATATCAGATTAATGTTTTGATTTTTTAATGAACGATTCATCTCAACAAGTAGATAAAACCTGCCACCAGAGCAGGTTCATTTAAGACTTCATATAAAGAAGGCATGTTTCAAATCTTTGGACGGATGGATGTTATCAGCTTGTGTGAAAAAATGATCTCAACTCATATTAATAAGTATTATTAAAAGTTTTAAAAAATGTGATTTTTAAGGAGGGAATTTAATCCTGATCAAAACCAAATCTAGAAAAATACAAAAGCAGTCAGATTTCACCTCTGCTTCAAACAACACAACCTCCCCTCGCCTCCTCGGTCTACCTGCCAGGTTACTCTTATTTTCTGTTATTTTCAGTGATTCTAGTTATCTGGAAAATAGTGGAATTGCTGTGAATTTTAACAACCAACTGGGCTGGTAGACTTTGAAGTTTCCACCCTGCTCACATGTTGCTGTTGTCTCACATCTATTCTGAAGTCTCTCCGACAGCTGACATGAGAAAACACACACCTAACCCGCAGAGCGTCAAAAACATGAGCAAACTGTGCAGCGCAAAACAGAAAGCAGCAAAAATTAGCAGCAACAGTTTCTCCGGAGCTCTGCAGAAAGTCATAACTCCTCGACAAACAGAGCAGCCCCTTTCTCATCAAGCGAAGCCGAAGAAGTCAAAGCGGAGACAAAGACGAGTCATCTCACGTAACCCCGACCAACAGATCTACATCCTACACAGATCTGTGATCAAGGCCGACTCTTCACTGCTGGATAATGAGGAGAGGCGAGTCAGGGGGGAGCAGCGAGGAGCAGAAGTTGGAGCTTTCAAAACTCTCCAGCTGCTGAGCTGAGAGGGAACTAAACAAGCGGGAAAAACAAGATAAAACAAGCGAGAGAAGAAGAAATCTAAACAGAATCTGCGTCGGAGGGAAACGCTGGCTCACGTTGGCAGGAACTGGTTATTTTGGGTTTTCTGTAACTCCTCCAAACCAGCCAAACCCAGATGAAATAATGACAGCTGTAACAAACATGCTGCTGGAAACAAACTGATCAATACCGTCGACTGGGATGACACGGAAAGAGCACCAGGAATCATTTTCTTTGAGAAACCTCTGCTTGTTGGAACAAACAGACTGCACTGAAAAGTTGACATGCCAATCTGAACTGGAGCTTTCTTCTACAAGTTGCCAACAAAGTCTGACAGATGCTGTTTTCTGATTTTAAAAACTTTGCATTGTTCAGGCAGATATCTCTTCCTGCCACGGTCAGATGAACCCACCAACAGGCCCGGACATAAAACATGTGGGCTCCTACTTTGGTTATAAAAATGATTTATTTAATGAAACGCTCCATGCAAGCACATCAAATGGAATATTAAGAAGTATTAAGATATATTTTGACACAAATGCAGGAGTCGACCTTGAGACCCTTTCAGTTTATATTAATCAGTAATTCAAATCAGCACATACTAACTGCCCCTGAGGGTCTGAAGACCCGGGGCAGTTGCCTGTTCTGCCAGCTGTACTGTTCGAATAAACAGAAAGATTAGGGAATTGAAATGTTTTGTCCAATCAGAAGATCGATTGTGAACTGCATTTATCAACAGTTCATGGCAGAAGCACAAAAACAGTGGTCTGGCACTCGGTCAGTCGCCCTGCAGGTTCTTGCCAACTGTGATGGTCGATAACCATCTTTACAGTAGTTTTAGATGGAGAATACAAACAATGTTGTGATTTGATCAGGACTTGTTGTTGAGCCATCATCAGGCTGTGGGAGGCTGGAGGACAGACCTGAACCCAACACATCAGGCAGTTTAAGACCTCACTGACAGCCTCATGTCACATGGCTCTAATTCTCCATCCAGAGTGCTTTGAATTGCCAGAGCGTCCTCAGTCATGGCAGAAGCACAAAAACACGGCAAACACCAGTCGAGTTGAAGGCAGCTCATGGGAAAGGTAGTTCAGGGAGGACATGAAGGATGGTGATGACAGGAATGAACAAAGTGATGACAAGATCGAGGGTGAGATCAACGATCTTCATGCAAACCCTCCACCTGCAGTCAAGAGCACTTATTGACCGGGAGAAAGACACTGTGGATACTTCAAAGGGTCTCTGAGTTTACCCTCGAAGACATTTAAAAGGAGTTCAGAGGAGAACCGCTGCTCCTCCACATTGAAAGGAGTCTGTTGGGGTAGTTTTGGGATCAGAGCAGAGCCAGAACTCACTGACGGGATTAGAAATCTCATCAGATGAGGTGACACCTCAGGATCCATCAGCAGGAGGTGGAGAAAGTGTCTGCAAAACAAGGACTAACCCTAAACTCAGGACCAGGACCAGGATCATGGGTGTACTGATGGATTCTGATCAGATTCTTCAATATAAAAGTATGAAATAATATTTCTACTGGTCTAAAGAGTTTTTAAGCTGCAAGACTAAAATATGTTTTTCATTGAAAGGTGCATTACAAACATTCAGTGCTGCCATTCAAAACCCTGCATCATTCCTGTTAAGATGCACTCATAGCACACATGCATCTGTTAGAGCATGCTGGGAGGGCAACACGGCGTGGTGGGAGCTGGCGTGATCGGCAGAGCAAACAGCCACCGTGATTGGTCAACAAAACCGCAGGAGACGCACCTTGGGTTTGGGGGGTTCGGTGGCTGGACAGGCGCCATCTTTGCTGAGCTCAACCCTCTGCTTGGCATCTGGATGGGCCCCCAACCCCTCTGCTGCCATCATCATGGGGCCTGGAGGGTAAATTAGCAGCTAATTTACAAGAAGCAACGGATCCTTCAATAAGCACATTGATCCTCAATTCAAATGGTGGCAACAAACAAACTCATTTCTCCAGAATACTCCTAATCCAGACCTCCGTCAAATTGGCAGCATTGATGGTCCTACCTGAGGATGGGACGTTGTAAGGGGGTCCCTGCGGTGTCATCCTTCCAGAGTTGCTGCCTGGTTGCTGGCTGTAGGGACCTCCAGGACCTCCAGGACCCATTCCTCCCATTGGTGCCATGCCCAGGTAGCTGCCCTGCCTGGACACCACAGAAAAAAAAAGTTTCTCTGATTGATTTCATTGATCAAACTAGTGGCAGCTAGCATGCAGGAGGTTACATCGAGGCGTCTCCAGGACTCGTGCAGTTAGTGGAGTCCGAAAACCAGAAAGACAGACGGAGAGAAGAAGTGAAGGATTGTGAAGGATCTGTTCTGACCTCAGCAGGTGGACAGAGCTCAGTAGCAGGTTAGTTCAGCCGGTTGCAGTGTGGATACTCCATATACATATACATGTACATTTAATAAACCTATTTACTAGGTCTCTGCATACACAGACGTACTGACTCATGGTTGTCAGTGTATACAGTCCGTCATTAGATGTTGAATTTGGTACATCTACACAAAATTAGTGATAATCTGACATCACAGTAGTACCGTAGGCAGTAGTCACTTCCTTACATAAAACCAACGAGAAGCAGGAATGTGTGGTCAAAAAGTGACCAACATAGATTTACACTTTCTATCTCTGGTGGGTGAACCAGAAGAATGAGCAGGAACAAATCCCTCAACTATCAAGTCTAACAAGATATTTAAGTTTGATATTTTATATTTTGTCAAGATACAGCTGTTTAGAGAACTGGCTGAGCAGAAATGAAGCTGATGTTTCTGTGGATTTATAAAGTCTTATTTCCTGAAGACAACACACAAGGTGCCACCCCTCTGAAGCCATGCAGGACAGGAAGTGGTCTGGTTAGTAAAACATCCCATAACCTCTCTGTGTGCAGCAGAGCCTGACAAATACTCGTCTCAGTTTTTACTTTGTTGTGAGGATAGACCAAACAACAGCTGCTGTTAAGACAGACGTTAGCTGACAAATCAAAGTCAGATTCTGGATGACACTAATCCAGATCCAGTGAGGTACCACTTCCTATCTGTCAGGCTCTGGTGCCAAACCTACCCATAATGCTCAGGGGGGGTCTGCACGGTGGGTTGGGGCTGAGCATAGGTTCCCTGCTGGGAGTGGTGAGGGTGAGAGGAGTGAAGGGTAGGAGAGGGGGCAGGTCGAGCCCCGGGCCAGGACTGATTGTGGTAGGCTGGGGAGCGAGCGAAGGGAGGCCTGGAAGGATGGAGGGACGGAGGAGAAGCAAGAAAAAATTTGATTTGGTCCAAAGTGTCAAGTTTCTGCAGCTTCAAAACAATAAAATGTAATTTCAGAAATGTCAGAAGCAAAACTCAACCGAGCTAATGAGCACATTTCTTTCTTTCACTCTTAAGGTTCTGGATCCATTTAGGATTCAGGTCGATCCCAGACTCTTAATGAATAATCAGAGTACTTTATCATTTCATCTCTCTCCTATTTTCTTGCAGCAATGATCAATGTATGAAACATAAAGGTGGCAGCTTTTCGCTCAGCTGTAGAGAATTAAACACTGGTGGATCATCCACCAAATGTTGAAAATGAAACCTAAATAGATTTGATGAGGGACTCTGTAATCTGTTCCTGTGAATGAAAACCTGTTTCTCTCCTTTTTAACAATCATCAGGTCATATCTTGACTTTTGGTGATTGTAATAAACTGAGTCATTTACCATTTTCATCATTTCTACCTACAGAGCGCAGACTGAATGTACTTCCTCAGAAAACAGGAAGTGACGTGTTACTAAGCGTGTTAGTGTGAATATTTAAACTGAATCCAACTTCACTTTCTGTTTGGATTTTCCAGGCCTTTCCAGGTTTCACTCTGTCCAGACTCACCTGCCCGGGATGGCTGGAGCAGAGGTCGAGAAGGATGAGGAGTTGGCACTCAGCCTGGCGTTGGGGCCAACCTCGGGTGGTTTGCGGCTGGCGTTGGGCCCTGGAGGCCCCATGCCCTGCCCGGCCGGCTGTGGCATGCCAGGAGAGGTGGGGGCCATGGTGCCCCCTGCGGCAGGGTAAGGCCGGCCCCCGGGTCCAGGACCGGGGCCGCGACCTGCCGGGGTGGATGGGCCTTGACCGTGCATGGGACTGCTGGCATTCAAGCCCAGGCTGTTTGCTAAAGCGGGACCCGGGCCAGGACCGCTGTAGTTGGCACTGGGGGCCCCACCATAGTGGGGGGGCCGGGGGTAGTTTCCTAGATGTGGTGAGAATGGAAAATCAGTAAAACCAGTTTTAGAACTTAACTTTTGTGACTTTTTTTAAAAAAAGTGTTGGTCGGTCCGGTTACCTGGAGGTCCGTACTGGCCATATGAGCCGCCCTGCTGGAAGGAGCCGTGGTGCATGGGCCCCCCCGGTGCTGGGTGAGGGGACATGGGTGGTGCCGACTGCTGGGGGCTAAACTGAGGCCCCTGGGTGCTACGCTGCATGGAGGGAGGGAAACCTGAAAAAAAGACAGACCAGGGAGGAGGAGAAATTAAGAAATCTGTGTTTAGCCTAGCTTAGCACAAAGACTGGAAGTGGGTGGAAACTGCTAGCTTAGCTCCACCAGAGAAGAAAAATATCCACCTTTCGTAGCATTTAGGTTAATGCTCACTGGTGATTCAGAATGAATCAACATCACTCAGTAGCAGTGAGGAGACAGTCGTACCTCTGTCCTGAGCCATGGCAGACTGGGAAGGATGAGGACTGACATCTGATCCAGGACCAGGGGTCAACTGAGGAACTGAGAGGGAGACGCAGAGTCACGGTTAATAAAGTATTTGTAATTATAACACATGGTTTAAATGGCTGCTAACAAGCTCCACGAGTCTGAGGAGGTAACATCATGGTCCTACCCGGTCCACCAGTGGCGGGGGACATTGGTCCGGATCGTGATATGCTGCCAGACCCTGCAGGGGACGGCGAGGGGGAGGGTGAGGGCCCAGTGCGAGCTGGCGGGGGAAGTCGAGGGGAGACATGTGGGGAGAAAGGAGAACGAGCAGGGGTCCCCCGGTCGCCCTGAGCGCTGCTGGAGCCGGACGCACCTGAACTCACCGCTGCCTCAGCACCAGTCGGCAAATCATCGATGGAGCCGGACAAATCCTGACACACAGACAGGAGACAGTTTTATTTATTTTCCAGAGAAACTGAATTCTAGTTTAGACTGAAACAATAAATATATTTTTCTTAAATTCTTCTGCAGGTTTCTAGAGGTTCTTTTTTTTATTTTCTGGGTTTTCTGACGACTTGTTTAATGAAACGTTGCAGCTCAGCACAGGAAGTCAACACCTCTTACAGGATGATCACTGACTTCAGCAATGCCTCCGCAGCTCCTAAATGAGCCGAGGAGGCGGAAAAGCTCAACGACCAAAACCAACAGAACCACACTGCTGCAGCTCTTCATCAGACTGAACCTCTTCTTTATGTTTGTTCATATTTGGGAATACTGTTTGTACTTCTTATTTACTTCATCATGTACTGTTTATTCTGCATACGAGTACTGCACGTGTACGTTACTCTTTACTGCAGTACTAGTTACTCTCAACGACAATAAAGTTTAGCCTTAAAAAGAAATGATGGGGAAGGAGCAGATGCATAAAGTGATGGAGTGACAGGAAAGTAGAGAAGGAGATGAGGAAGGATAGAATGAGACGAGAGGAAATAAAAAGGAGGAGTCGGAGGAGTGGGACAAAGGAAGAGACAGAAAAGGAGAAGAAGAGAGGAGGTGAGAATTGAGAGAAAAGAGGCTGGAGGAAGGAAGGGAGGAAAATGAGAGAAAGATAAAGTGGATGAAGACAGAAAAGAGAAGATGAAGAGGAGGAGGAAGGACGGAGGGAAAGAGGTAAGGAAAGGAAAAGAGAGGAGAGGAGCACTGCGCTGAAATCTCCCATCTGCCCTTGGGCCTTGGTCCAGCCAATCACAGCGCAGCAACACATGCTCCCTCCCTCCCTCCGCCCCTTGCCAACAGCTGCAGCCAATCAGCCGCTGCACTGCATCTCTCTCACACACACACTCACACACTCTCACACACTCTCCTGGTGTGTGTTCTAATTATAAAGAGAGAGCTGCAGAGTGTTTGTCTGCAGCCTCGCTCGACCTTCTCCTCTTCGTCACCTCCTGGTGTCGTTCTCCTCCTTCCTCCTATTACATCATACTCACTCCATTCACCTCCTCACTTTGTGTCCTCCTGCCACCTCCTGCTGTATTTCTCCTTGCCTTCCTCCTCACCTCCCCTCAACTTACTAACCTCCTCCATCACCTCCAGTTTCCTCTTATTACCTCATACTTCTCATTTCTGTACTGTTACTCCTCTCCTTTGTTTCTCTCCTTCCCCTCCTCCTCTCCTCTCCTCCGTGAGTCAGCGGCTTGTTTTGTAATTTAAATATTTCTCTTGGCTCGACACAGCAGCTCTGGATGAGAATGCATGAATCACTGAGTGTGTGTGTTTCACAGCATCGCAGACAGAAAATCTTCATGTAAAAGTAAAACGGTCGACAAACAGCTTCAACATCAGCGCTCCTTCTCTTCTTCACCTCCTCCTGTGTTTCTCCTCACCTTGCCTCTCACCTCCTATTTCTGTCTTCATCTCCTCTCCTCCTTTCCTTGTCATCTTTTCCACCTCCTCCCTGTGTTTTTCTCTCCTCTGCTCCTCCGTCATCTCCTCCCTTCTTTTTGTTTCTTCCCTCTCCTCCTATTTCTCCACTTCTCTCCTCCTCCTTTCAGGGTTGTTGTCGACACATTCAACATTTTCAGAACGGGAGTTTTGTTTTCACTCGCTGCACAACCTGAAGTTTAGTTTATCTTTAAACATTTCATAAAGGCTGCACAGCTTCAGTAAGGTGTGATGAATCTGACCGACGCTGCTGTCTTCAAAAAGTATGACAGGAAGCCAAAAAAGCTAACTTGGAAAAAATTCCTCACATCCTGCTGTAAAGTCCCTTAATTCCCTACAAATTTCCAGGAATCATTTCAGTGGAAGTTTCCTGAAAAAGGCTGAAAGCTTGTTGCAGACATGACAGAGGAAAACACAACTGATGAAGAGATCTGAGTCTTGGCTAGATGTCTGAACATGTTTGAAACGATGAGGTAACTCCTTGTGTTCACTGCTTCAACACAAGATTAAATCTAAAAAAAAAAAAAAAAAAAAAAAAAAATTAAAGTTTTATCTTATTAAAATTGAAAGACACAACGACAGACAGCCAGCAAAAATAAAACCAAATAGTTGGTCAGATTTCTGTTTGAAGAAATAAAACAGAGCTGAACATCATGAAGTCACTGTGAGGCCTTCGGGTGCAGCTGATTTTTTTTATTTTGGAATCTTTTCCTGCAACAGAGCCGTCTCTCCTCCACCTGTCGCCATGGCAACTGCATCAGTACCCCCTGACTTCAAAAGGAGGCTCCACCGAGAGAGGAGAGGAGAGAGAAAAGAGGAGGAGAGACAGAGAGGAGGACAAGAGGGATGATGGAGAAAGAGGGGTGATGAAGGCAACAAAGAAAGAGGGATAATACAGAAAGAGAGGAAGAAAAACAGGGATGCTGGAAAGAGAGAAGAAAGGATGATGAAGAAAGAGGAGGATGAAAGAGGAATGACAGAGAGAGAGAGAGGGATGAAGAAGGAGAAAGAGAGAAGAAGAAAGAAGTTGAAAGACAGGTGTGTTGTGTGGAGTTCCCCTGAGCTCCGGTCTTGGGCCTCTGTTATTTCTTATTGATATAAATGATGGAGGACAGCTGACAAACTGATTCTTACACACCCGAAGCTGTAAACTAAATATTAAGTTTATACAAAGGCAGTTTGTGATCTCTTCAGCTCATCTTTCATGTTCAGATTCAAACCTACTGCTGATGTCACCATGAAGACACACAGTGCAAATGGATGAACTGATAATGAAGATATTTGTTATTTTTAAACATTTATGTCTTTTGACCTGCAAATCTAACAATCGGGAATCTTTAGCGCCTGGTAGTTGTTTCCCAGGATTCAGTGAAACCATCAGCACACGCAGAGCTGAAAAAGTTTAAACGTCTTTTAAATGTAAATTCCGGTTGGGTCATTATTTCAGTTGTGTCTCTCTGCGAGGTCCAGGTGACACAGCAGGAAGTATCAGGCGGCGAGAGCGTGGTTCCTGTCGGGTTCAGCTCCAGAGAAAAGAGGACGCCGTCATTATCGACAACAACGAGGAGCTGCAGACAATCTGCAGACAGCGGGAAGGTCTGACTCACGACCCGACACAGCAAACCGCTCGTCTTTTGTACAACACACCTCCATCTGTCGGCTTTATGACCGCAGTCGGACAGGAAGTCAGACCTCACAGCCAAACTCAGCTTTTACTTTAATCAATCAGGAGTAATTTAAGTATGAAAAACTTCAAAATAAAACCCCTTTATTTTACTGTATACAAAAAAACAGGATACAGGGTCAGACTGCTCTAAACTACAACAATAAGAGTTCAGGGAACAAAATGCTCCTAAATTTTTGTCCTTCAAACATGATTCCCTCGAGAAAAATCCATAAAACTCCTGTGAACGTATAAATTCTCACCTGTAATCTTAACGTAACTCAATAACCCTCCCTATAAATTTGGATAGTCAGTGAAGTCCATTGACGCCTCCTTTAGATTAGATTAGATTAGATTCAACTTTATTGTCATTACACATGTATAAATACAGAGTAACGAAATGCAGTTTAGCATCTAATCAGAAGTGCAAAGAAGCAGCAAGTGCATTATAAATAGTATATAGAGTATGAACAGTATGTACAGGTAAGAGTAGTGGTAATCTAGTATACAGAAACTATATAGATATGATATGAACAATATATATATACAGGTGTGCTATACTAATATACAGAAGGGCTATATTAATATGCAGATACAGTGAAAGGATGGATATGAATATGAACAAGTATGTACAAGAACAGAGATGGATGTGAACACTATATACAGGTATGTATACACAATTATGTGGTGGGACAACAGGAGCGACAATGACAGTGGACAATGTAGAGGTGTGGGGGGTGTGGGGGGATCAAAGGGGGACAGAGTTCAGTAGAGAAACAGCTGTAGGGAAAAAGCTGTTCCTAAACCTGCTGGTTTTAGTCTGGAGGCTCCTGTAACGCTTCCTGGAGGGCAGGTAGCTGAAAAAGAGTATGTGCAGGATGAGAGGAGTCCTTAAGAATGCTACGTGCCCGTCGTAGACATCGCTTCTTCTGGACGTTCCTCTATGGCAGGAAGTGGAGTCTTTGTGATGCGTTGGGCGGTTTTCACCACCCTCTGCAGTGCCTTGCGGTCCGCGACAGAGCAGTTCCCATACCAGACTGTAATGCAGTTGGTTAGGATACTCTCTATCGCACACCGGTAAAAGTTGCCTAGGATGGCAGTGGACAGGTGGTTCTTCTTTCAGTGTCCTCAAGAAGAACAGGCGCTGATGGGCCTTCTTAATCAGGCTGGAGGTGTTTGCAGTCCATGAAAGGTTCTCTGAGATGTGGATCCCCAGGAACTTGAAGCTGGAGACACGTTCAACAGCCATGCCGTTGATGTGGATGGGATCATGTGTCTCCCTTTTCACCTTCCTGAAGTCCACAATGAGCTCCTTAGTTTTGTCTGGTGTTAAGGAGCAGGTTATTGTCAGCACACCATGTGCAGCTAAGTGCTCGACCTCTGCCCTGTAGTGTGACTCATCATTATCACTGATGAGTCCAATCACCGTGATGTCATCTGCAAACTTTGTGATGGAGATGGATCCATACATAGGCCTGCAGTCATGGGTGAAGAGGGAAGTAGAGGAATGGGCTCAGCACACAGCCCTGTGGAAAATGCGCCAGTGTTGAGTGTGATGGTGGAGGAGCAGTTGTGGCCTGACTTGACATGCTGAGGTCTGTTGGTGAGAAAGTCCATAATCCAGTAGCGGAGGGGGGTACTGATTCCAAGATCCCCAAGTTTAGTGATTAGCTTGGAGGGAATAACTGTGTTGAATGCTGAGCTGAAATCAACAAAAAGTATTCTTGCGTAAGTGTTCTTGTTCTCCAGGTGTGAAGAGTACACAAGTGCAGTGCTGTAGATACAGCATCCTCTGTGCTCCTACTGCTTCGGTAGGCAAATTGGTGTGGGTCCAGTGTGGGGGGCAGGCATGTCTTGAGGTGTGCCAGGACCAGCCGCTCAAAGCACTTCATCACAATGGGTGTGAGTGCTACGGGGCGGTAGTCATTCAGGCACGTCGGAGAGGAGTGTTTCGGCACTGGCACAATGGAGGTGGTCTTGAAAGCACGCTGGTACTGCTGTCTGGGCAAGTGACAGGTTGAAGATGTCCGTAAAGACCCCTGCAAGCTGCTCAGCACAAGCTCTGAGAACACACGTCCCAGAATGCCATCCAGGGCCAGCAGCCTTGCGTGCGTTGATTTGGCTCAGTGCATTTTGAACGTCTGTGGGGGAGAGTGTGAGGGTCTGGTGATCATCAGAGGGTTTGGGTTTGATAGTCATGTCCTTGTTGTCCTTGTCAAAACGGGCGTAGAAGTCATTCAGCTCATTGAGGAAGGACACATTCATGACTGTCGGTGTGGAGTTGCTGGGCTTGTAGTCGGTGATGGCCTGGATGCCCTGCCACATGCGTCGGGGGTCAGAGTAGACAAAGTATTCCTCCACCTTCAGCTTGTAGGCTTGCTTGGCCTTTTTGATGCCCCTCTTCAGGTCTGCCCTGATGATGTACAGTAGGCCTGTGGGTCACCCGATCTAAAGGCACTGTTACAGCGCCTTCAGCAGAAGCCGCACTTCCTTATTCATCCATGGCTTCTGATTAGGGTATGTGGTGATCTGTCTTTCCGTGGTGACACTGTCAATTGTGGTGGTGATGTATTCCAGTACAGAGTGTGAGTAGGACTCAATGTTTGTGTGAGAGCCACGGGTAGCCTGAGAGGCAAACTGACTCCAGTCTGTGTCTCTAAACCTGTCCTGGAGTAGAGAATCCACCCCCGCTGGCCACACTTTGATAATCCTCACAGATGGTTTCACACGGTTGATGAGTGGTGAGTACTTGGGCATGAGAAACAAAGAAAGGTTATCAGACTGTCCCAGATGGGGGAGGGGGGTTGCTGTGTAGGCTCCAACAATGTTTGTATAAACATGGTCCAAAGTTTTGTCCCCTCTGGTTTGGCAGGAGACATGCTGGTGGAATTTGGGAAGTACTGTCTTGAGGTTGGAGTGGTTAAAGTCACCCGCCACAATAAATGCAGCCTCTGGATATGCAGTTTGTTGTTTGCTAATAGCCTCATACAGTCCGTTCATGGCAGCTTTAGCATCCGCATCCGGGGGAATATAAGCAGCAGTTTTTATAGTCGAGGTGAACTCCCTCGGCGGATAGAACGGTCTACACTTAACCATGAGAAACTCCAGGTTAGTTGAGCAGTGTCTTCCAACAATGACAGAGTTCGTGCACCAAGCTTTGTTGACATAAATGCACAGTCCTCCGCCTCTTGTCTTGCCGGAGTCAGCTGCTGCTCTGTCTCCGCCCGGAGAGTGTGGCGTCCGGCTAGCTCGATAGCATTGTCGGGAATTCCGCTGTGTAGCCATGTTTCTGTGAATATCATGACATTACAGTCCATAATTCTCTTGTTGTGGGTGATCCCAAGTCGTAACTCATCCATTTTGTTCGCCAGTGACCGCACATTAGCGAGGAAAATGCTGGGTAGAGAAAGCCGGAAATGAGCAGGAATATCGCCGCCAGCTTGCAAAATCTGAAGAGACGCTGAACCTCGCGTTGTGCATGTGCCGCCATCTTGGCGATTAAACCTCTCTCTGTGCACAACATTTTAGCCGCTAACAAAGTTCATCAGTCTCTGTTCCTTTTCATACGTTTGTGGAGGTTTTGTTGATTTTTACCTGAACATTTTACAGCTCTGACCGTCTTAACACCATCCAGTCAAACGAAATAAAATCTTAGTAGGAAAAACGGACTGAGGTTCTGCTGTGGAGACTCACCGGCAGGCTGGACGGCCTCTCCTGTTGGCTCAGACTCATCTCCTCGTGGTTCGGTTTCCCAGGAGTCATGGCGGCAGACTGGCCGCGCCCCCCGTACGCCTCCTGCGGCACCTCCTGCATCGAGACGGACGAAGAAACGGGCTTAAAACGACAAAGTCTTTCATCTTTACATTTCACCAACAGATCTCAAATCCACTGTGTCCATTTCAGGAGCTGCTCTGGAGCTTTTCGTGGTTTATAAGTCAGAGTGGAGGAGCAGAGTGGTGAAAAGCGTGAAAATCTACATTTCTTAGAAACCTGAACAAACCTGCTGAGGAGGACGAAGTGAAACAAACTAAACAGACCTGACATGTCGGGCTGCTTGTTTTCCAACAGATGTCACTTTTACAATAAAACATCTACATTAAAACAGCAAAATCAAGGCTGAACAATGTGCTGAAATGTCATTTTGGAGCACAAACAAACACCAAACTCATTCCACACACACACACAACGCACACGCAGAGTTAAATGTTAGTTTCTATCTGCGGTGAATAAACTCAGAGGTTTAAAGCAGCAGAGGCTCAGAGGTGGTGCTTTGTCTCCGTTAACCAACAGAATCTTTAAATGTCGTGTTGATTCGTGGAGAACAAACGGACCGACTGTCATCACTGTTTGTTTTTCAGTTTCTGTTATTTGTCAGGACTCAAGGATCCTTGTCTCGGCTGCAGGTCCGGGTCTTAACTCAGGACTCTGCTGAGTCGGCTGATGGAGATAAAACTGCAGCTTCGGAGGGGCGTTTCCTTTTCCGTCTTCTCGTGGAGGAAACATTTGGGAATCTGATTCTCTTCAGATTTCACAGTTTGATTCAGGATAGATTTTCGATAACTAGCATGTGATCTCATGGTCCAAGAAGTTCAGTTTGATTAACACATTAAACATTAAAGGTTTATAAAAGGATTTCAGGACTGTGAAGCTTCATTTGTCTGGATGTAACTGCCGTTGAGTAATCTGTCAGGAGTGTGTGTGATGATGGTAAATCAATTTATGAATCAGTGAATGGATAAAGAATTGATTATCAGATTCCGTCTTGTTTCCTTATTTCTTTTGTTCTGTCCTCTCTGTGAACCAGGAAAATATTTTATATTATTTTTATTTATTATATTTTATATTAAAATATTTTTATTTAAATATTTTTATATTTTAAATTTCCCTGAGGGAGTCATCCCAAAGGGATCAATAAAGTCGAGTCTGAGTCTGAGTCTGAGGATGTGTATTAATAAAGTTAAGTTGAAGTTACATCGTGATCTTTCCTGTTTAAATGAACAACTATTGGTTTGTGCTCAGCTTATTTACTTCCACGTAATATTTTTACACAAACGTCAACATTTGCAGCTCGAGCAGCTTGTCTAAGAGAGGAGTTGTTGGGAGACAAAAACATTTTCCAGTCGGGGAGGTGTCGACCTTGTTGAGGCCTCAGGGGCTTTGTGACGATGGAAGAAAAGCTGATGTCCTCAGCAGCAGAAACTTTAAACTCTCAGGGACTTCGACAGAGACGCTTCTCCTCTGAAACACTTATTTCAAATGGCCCAGAAAAACACAGAAACCCAACGAGAAAGGACGGAGATCAGAGACTGGAACAGAATCAGCTGGAGTCTGACTTTCAATCATTACTTTAAATATCAAAAATATAGAAATCTCTTAAATAATCTTCTGTCTCCTTAAATCTGACTGCAGTCAGTAAGAAAGCCTCTGTGGTTTCTCATTTATTTCACATCCTCAGACTTTTACTGTGAAACATCTTTAGGACGCATTCCCTTTCGTTTACAGGAAATGAAAGAATCGCTGAGCATCGGTGGTCACCTGTTGAGGCAGTGGGCGGGGCTGCATGTACGGCGGCTGGCTCGGGGCGGCGGGCTGCTGCTGTGGAGGGGTGAAGTACGGCGGCTGACCCGGCTGACAGTAACCGCCGACGCTGACGCCTGCTGCTGCTGAGCGTACTGAGATCCCATCTGACACACAGAAGAAGAAGAAGAAGAAGAAGAAGTAGTCAGTGAACGAGTCGTCGTCACGCCGAACACATCTGGACAGCGCTCAGACCAACACCAAACAAACTGAACAGCTATGTTAGAAAATATCTGATTGTTTGATACACCAGTCTCTAAAGGTGAAGGAGTTAACTACAACTCCCAGGGTGCACTTCATCAACAAACAGCCAATCACAGAAACACAACCTGCAGCTAAAATCAAGTTACTCTTAAATTCCGGCTCAGTTTTGGATGAATTAACTGACTGAAATTAAAGTTTTATCCAAAATCCAACAACTTGTTTTAGATTCACACTGCCTGCCTTTGTCACTATGGTGACAGGAGCTGAGGCTCATGGGTAGTGTAGGATTTATAGCTGTCTGTAACGCCAAAATTATAAACCCGATTTTCAGGAATGATAAAAAATGATCCAGCAGAGCCCTGCTGTGATATGACCCATGATTTATATATAAAATATAAATGGTGAGTGATATTTGCCTTTTATATCCGTCTGTCAGACTGTAGTTTAAACTAATTCTAATAACTAATGATGTCTATTGAACTTCCTGCTGAACATGTGAAACCTGTACTCCTGAAAGTGATGATATCTCTGAATTTCTTCAATAAAGCTCCCACAATTTCAAAATATAATAATAATTATTATTATTATAATTATAAGAAGAAGCAGCCTCCTGACCTTTGGACAAACAGACCTTTCATCAATGATAGAAGATCAATAAGGTTTTTCAATGAACATCAGTTGAGTTGTGAATTTCCCCGCTGTGGGACTAATAAAGGAAATCTGAATCTGAATCTGAATTGAGTGTAAAGAAGAAAGTTTTCTTCTCACATTAATTGACTTCATAGAAGTTGGTTTTATTCCGGCTGTTGTAAACTTTAGTTGGATATTAATAATCTAATCTGTTGAATGAAAGATGAAAACAAAGTGAGGTAGTCAGATTATTCTCATTTCTCTATCGTATGCAGGTTTTTATTTATCCATTTATTTATAGATTTTATTTTAGTTTTATACTTTAGGTCTCCACATTTTAGTGGTGTTATCTTGTACTTTAAGTCATTTTTAAATGTTTTCTCTCTAAATATTGTTGAGCATTATTAAAAGGAGTGTGACTGCTTCATGTGTTTGTTGTGGAAAAGGTGAATGTGGATGCTGTGTAATGTGCAGAAGACAGAAAATGTGCGACCTGCTAAGATTAAACCAGGTCTGTTTTCTAACTCCGGCTTCAGAGCATCATCTCCCCAGAAACACATAAAAAATGCAATAAAATGCAACTTTACTGCAATCTGAGAGGAGAAGCAGCCGCAGGACAAGCTGCCTTGCTCAAGAGCTCCTCCCACAAGATGCCGATGATGTAAGCAGGCGTCAGAACTGAGGTGAGCCGAAGATCAGCTGATCGACAGGAAATCAGTCATCTATTGATCATTTCTGAAGCTGCTTCACAGTCAGCTGATCGGTTATTCTGACACATTAGATACTCCACCTGACTGAGTCGTCACTACATCAGACACCCCCATGACCCCCCCAGGGTGCACTCTGGTTTTCAGAGGCAGGCTGACTTGTTCTGTGTAGTTTAATTTCAGATGTACATGTGGCATCTATTGCACGTCTGTCCGTCCCAGGGAGAGGGATCCCTCATCTGTGGCTCTTCCTCAGGTTTCTTCTTTTTCCCATAAAGGGTTTTTTGAAGTTTTTCCTGACTCGGTTCGAGGGTCTAAGGACAGAGGGTGTCACAACTGTACAGATTGTAAAGCCTCCGAGGCAAACAATGTTTGTGATTTTGGGCTCTAAATAAATAAATTTGAAATTTAATTTTAATTTAAGATGGGTACTTTAACATTATAGTGACTATAAATTAATGTTCTATTTGATTTCCTTGTCCTTCATTTTTCGGTTCAGGTGTTTTAATTATTACGTTTTACACAATGCTCATCCATAAAAGGAGACTTAAAATTTGAAATGTCTTTTGACTTTAATGGAGACAAATGGGGGGGGACGTTGAGTTCAGACAGGAAACCTCCAGAAACCAGAACCAGTCTGAGCAGCTCAAAGGGGGGTCGACCCCAAGGCCTCGTTTACATAAAGTCACTACATGTCCTCCATTCATGCGAGTCTCAGCCGTCAGAGATGAAAACGCTGCCAGGTTCCTTCAGGCCCGACAGAAACAAAACACCATCGACCTGTCATGATTGAGGAACGTCGTCGGTGTTACTCAGTGATCAAATCTCTGTGTGAGGACACATCAGAGGATCGAAGCTGATCTGAGGGACCTACGAGCTGAGAGATCAGAGACGGAGCAGGAAAACCTCCTGAAACGTCGCCCATTTCCGGGTCTGACGTCTTTGGAAATGGCTGCTGGGTAAAAGACGCAGGCGGTCTTTGTCTTATCAATCAATTAATTACCCGCCAAATGAAAAGGCACAAAAACAATATAAAAAAATCCAACAATACCTTTGCTCACATTAAGCGAAACAACCAAAGACATTAACAAGGTAGAAAGCCTGTACGCATACTTTTACTGTGACGATTAGTTCAATTATCAATTAATCTCACCACTATTCTCTCAATTAATACACAAATATTAATGATGATCAATATTCCCAGGACTTTTCAATCCGACAAACAACAAAGAAAACAGCAAATGACCATATTTGAGAAGCTGAAAGCAGTGAAATGTTCTACTTTTCTACTTGAGCAACAACTGAAACGATAACTTGATCCTCAAAATAGTTTGATTAATTTCCAACTATCGACCAATTGTTGGTACATCCAGCTAACATTGGCCCACGCATCATGATTATTTCATTTATGTTGTAATGGTTTTATAATTCGTTCATTCCCAGTCCAAAGTCGAGCTGTGTTTAGTTCAGCTGCAGAGCAGACTTTCTGTGGCTGCTTCAAAAACTCAACATCATTTTTCAGCTGCATTTTTTCTCTGATGTTAAACTCCCTGCACTCTGATTCAGCTGAAGAAAAGCTGCTTCATGTTCGTGTCCGTGACACATCACAGGCCACATCGGTCATCACTGAACCCAAACCAGAAAGTCTGGAGGACAAAAATAACCTCAGCCCAGGCTGCACCGGGAGCATCCTGACCCGGGCCGGGCCGACCCGGCTCTGCAGCCATGTGGACTAACAACACCGGCTCTGGTGATCGATGACGGGGAGACGCTGCAGATGAATCAGCAGAAACAAACAACCAGCTCAAACAAGTGAAGAAGCACCAGCTTCAGAGTGGCAGGAAACACTGACGGAGGTTTAAAAATACACGACTGACATCAGAGCGAGATACGACCTGCGGCTGTGAGGTCACTGCAGTTCAACAACTCGCCAACGAAGCTACAAAGAGAAAAACTTTTCCTGCAGCTCTAAAATCCTCATGAGCAACGTGAGATTAAAAACACTGGGGACGGGCAGCAGAGAAACACCATCACATAAACTTTAGTTTAACCTGAAGCTGTCTCGCCGGCAGAGCGACTCCTACCTGTTGCTGAGGGTACTGCATCCCTCCCATCCCCATCGGGTATCTGTGGGGTGAGGGGGAGCCGTAGGGCTGGCCGGAGTACGGCGCCCCCTGCTGCTGGGAGTACGGGTTGTTGCTCATCCCATAGAGCTGAGAGCGCTTCATCGCCATCGGGTCCATGGGTGGTACCTGGAGGAGAGAGACGATGGCGTAGGTCAACGTTTGTGATCATCCAAAACGTCAAGAACAAACTTTAAACCAACACGAACGAGAAATCCTCAAACTCAGGAGCCTTCAGATGTTTGGTTTCTTTTTTTCAGAACATCACCTGTATGACCTGAATTATTTTCCAGTGGAAAAACTGATGTCAATTGATCACACCGGCATGATCGGCGACCTCGAAGCGTTAAACGAAGTAACTTAATTTAAAAATAACTTTTTGTTGTATTTACTGAAACTGTCACTAAGTCCTCACAATGGTACAGAAACAATTTAAAGTCTGCTCTCTTCTAAATCCCAACGACAGCTTTAATGCAAAGAAACATGAGCTCCATCTGATGAAGACCATGTGAGGCAGTCGAAAGCTTCAGAACAGGTGACAGGACCTTAGGGTGAGATTGTAAATCAGAGATCAAACATACTGGTAAGGATGGACGAGACCCTGCTGGACCTCAAGAGGAAGCGGTCCTGAGTTTTATCATCTTCACAGTTAAAACTCTAAATCGCTGAAGTCTAAATCTGAAGGTATTTTTAAGGCAACACTCAGAGTACTGACAGTTAAACTGTGTGTGCTGCAGTTTGTGCTGTTTCATATTTGATTTGACTGCAGAAATCCAGAAGCCTCCGTACAGGTGTTAGAGTTTGAAATACTGTGCGTGAAAAATAAAGACTCTATATCCATCAAACTGGAGCTGAACTACCTTAATCGACCATGTTTGTTTCATCTCATTAATATTTAGGTAAAGTTGGAAATATCAGAGCTGTTACTACGACCGAACGTGAATATTTACAATCCAGAAGAGACGCTGATGTTTATCTATGAGCAGGTGATGGTGGGGGAGGGGAGGGGGGGCTTCAGTGAGCCAAAAATATGACAACTGAGACTAAACTTTCCTGTCAGAGCAGATTAAGCTGGAGCAGCACTCAACTAAATGTGAGCAATCCAAAAGCCTGGGAGGCCACTTAAAACCAGAGTCAACAGTCACGGCTGGGTACGCTTTAATATTCACACACACAAACACACACACAGTATTTGACACACTGACATAATAGTAGGTGAGAGAAGTGACTCAGTGAGAACAGATGTTTCACCGCCGCTCAGCTGCAGCTAAAAATAGAAACTATTTGTGGATTTTACACACAAAAACTGATCCCGACATTTAATCCCAATCTTTAATCTTTCCTACGGACGACAAGAGATAAAAACAGAAACATGTCGAGCGGCTCCAGAGCTCTGCCAAGTCCACGCAGCTGGAAAACACCTGCTCAATAATCCAGGTGTGGACACTGATGATTGATCACCGTCAATGAATCAAACAGTCGGATTTCCTTAACATAAAGAAAATATAACTTAATAGTGAATCTGATGAGACATCATGAAACTTTTCTGTTACGACAAGAGCTTTCACCAGGCTAATCAGGCAGCACTAGATCAATAAGAGAAATGATATTGATTTATCTAAAGTCCTGGTTGGTCAGAAACAGAAACTCGTGTTCTGTCTCGTCTGTGTCCAAAACACAAGGACTTTCAATTAATTATTAAAAACAGAAAAGATCCTCACGTCAGAACTGATTTAAACTATTACAGTGGAAACAGCTGCTGAATGTCTGCAGATCAACTGATCATTTAATCAATAACGCTTCAGATGTCATTTAAAATTATGGAAAGGAACTTTAATTTACAGCATTTTTTAATATTAGATATTTCTGTAATCAAGGCCTCATGTCATTAATCTTTATTTGGATGAGGAGAAAGAAGGTAAATGATAAGTTGAACTCCTCCTCACCTCTTCCAGCTCTTGTTGAAGCTCGGTATCAGCCTTCAGCAGGCGGGTCTGAAAACGCCGCAGTCTTTTATTAAACACGCGTTTAACACTGAACGTTATCAGACTGCTGAAAGCTCGTGAACTGAGAATAATGTGAACAGAAATGTTAATTATCTAATAAAACATGTTTTATTATCTTACCTATTTTATTATCTTCCTCTTGTGAAACGACGTCAACATGACGACGGTTTATGTTTCAGACTTCACATGATATTAAAATACAAGTCGACCAGCTGATTAATCGATCAGAGGAACATCAATTAGTATCAGACCTACTGTGTGCAAGTACAAGTTGATTAACTAATTTAAAGAAAATTAAGTTTACTGATTAAGTCATTTTGCTTCCAGGTTTTCAATCATGAGAGTATTTTGGGTTTCCTGTCTTACTGTGGGACATTTCAATGGATATTTTTCACTGTTTTCTGCTGATTTATGGACTGAAGGAGATAATGATCGGCAGACTGATTGATAATACAGTTGTCAATAGTTGCAGCTTTATATGAAAGTGGTGCCACCTGCTTTGTTTGCCTCCTCAGGGTCTCGGTGGTGAACTGTCCCTGACATGAAGCAGGGCTGACGGTGACATGAGGGGGGGCACCGGGGCCTGCAGCAGGCCTGGACCCGGGGGGGGGGCTGGAGGAGCAGGAGGAGCTCCAGTGTTGTGCAGCCGGTAATGGGCACATGGCTAATCTGCATGAGTGAAGGTCAGGGCTCCGGTGAGGAGACCAGCGGGCTCCCTGCCAGCCGCCAGCCCGGAGGAGAGGCCCCTTCACCGGCTGGAGGGAGCAGCAAAGTCCGCTGATACTCCTCTGCTCCGCTCCTCTCTGCAGAAGGGGGGTATTACCATGACAGAGAGGGGGGCAGCTGTGGGAGCAAGCTGATATTACAACAGTTAAACACAACAATAATAATGATTATTATCTGAGTGGTGACTGACAGAAAGCAGCTCCGGGCCTGTGCGGCTAGGCTAACTACACCAGCTACAATGCTAATGTTAGCCTAGCATAGCCTAGCATAGCTTAACATGCTAAACACAGAGTCACCTTGGAGGCGGGATCGAAACACCGACTGTCCGGGCAAACGTTTGCTCGCAGGGTCGGTATTTATTCATCCATGTGCGGACATTTATTAACGTTACAGTTGAAATAAAAAAGGAGAGTTGAGTAAAAGAAGTCTGAAAAAACAGCCCGGTGGCTAACTGAAGCTAGCTCCGCGGCTAGCTGTGTGATGTAACGGCAGGCTAGCGGGTTAGCACTGAGGAGCTAACAACAAGGACCGCGGTTCTTAGCGGTGTATTCACCTGGGACCTGCCGCCGCCCGGGCCGCTGCTCCCCGGCCCCGGCCCGCCGCCGCTGCCAGGGCTCATGGCCGGGTGGCTTCTTTGTTGTCCTCCCCAGCCGTGAGCAGAGCCGTACGGGGAGCCCAGGTCCTTACCCGGCCCCAGGCTGGGCTGCTGCGGATTATTATAATCCGGATACGCCGCTCCGTAGCCCCGCATCACGGTGCTCGGAGACGTCAGTAGCTGGTTGAGAGTCGGTGTCGCTCCGGACGGGTGGAGCTGCTGCTGCTGCCCGGGAAACCGCTGGAAGCCAGCTCCAGCTCCAGCCGGGGAGCTGGCTGCAGACATGGCCGCCTTGCTGTGGTTGGTCGCGGCCGGGCCCAGCAGGTTGTTCCCCGGGCGGGAGGGACTCATCATGCCGCCGTATGCCCCGGAGCCATAGCCGGGTCGGTAGTTCTGGTAGTGGTTGTACGGGCCGGTGGTGTGCTGCTGGAGGTGGTGTAGCCTTCGTGGGAGTTCTGGACCTGATCCATGCTGCTGACTGCCGACTGCGCCGCCGCTGTTACCCCCGTCCCTGCGCTTTGTTGTCCGCCATGTTGATCAAAGCAAGGCCCTCCTCCTCCATTCCCATAATAATGATTAAACTCGGAGCTGGTCCCGGTCGCAGGAGGGTTGGTGGGGTTGGTGGCTGATCCCAGGCTGGCATCCATCCATCCGCTCCTCCTCCTCCTCCTCCTCCTCCTCCCTGTTGTTCAGCTGCTGATGGCTGCCCCCCACCTGGAGGAGGTGTGCTGTCTGAGCCCGCCGCCCTCTCCCTGCAGCTCTCCCTGCAGCTCCCCCTGGATGTTGTTGTTGTTGTTTGTGATGTTGTTTGTTTGTTTGCTGCTGGATGAGCGGTGGAGGTGTGAGGTGGGATGATGAGGATGATGATGGAGGAGGAGGAGGTCCAGGAGCTGATTAATTGATCAGAAGAACACTGAGTATAATCAAACCTGCTGTTTGCAGACACACCTGAACACAAGCTGATGAGCTGATTAATCGATTAGAGGAGCATTGATTGGGGTGCACTGACAGGTACACATGGACCCCTCTCAGCTCTGGTTCAGACACACCCTCCATATGTTACGACACACACGTTATTATACTGTTTATGTTGACACGAGTATTACACTATTAACGGCATCATTCATGACATAATGTTCAGCATATCCCCATACAACATATACTTAATGATCATATTTTACCTGTTAAATACACACTTAATGAATCCATCAGACGTTGCTGCATTAAAAGAGTGTATGAAGTTTTTAGACTCAGCTCCACCTGGATCAGCTCCCTGCAGTCTGCTTACAGGTGAACTCCTCCTTCATTAAGTCTGAAATACTCTGCATAAACTCTTTGTTCTCTCACAATACTCATAGCATATTTTTATTACACCGTGTCAATGCTGCTTACTTGATATTTAAAATACTTGGCCTGTTAAAATGAAGCAGTGTCTGTGTGGTACACCACATTATGAGCCTATAGGTGAAAAGATGTGAAAATCTTTGAGAGTATATCTTCAATATCAAGTAAAATAAGAAAACATTTATAATTTTTTATATATTTTATCATTTTAACATTTTATAAAACAGACGACCAGATTTGTTCTTGGCCCTCAGGCGGGAAACCACTGTGATAAAAAATAATACATCAGACAAATATATATATATATATATATACATATATATACACACTGTTTACATTACACAGCTACAAGCAAGACATGTGGCAAATACACAAAAAACACCAAGCCCCAAAAAAACTGTCAGTTTAACCTCTCAAATCGAAGAAAATCCAAACATCTGTGTCAGAGGGTAAAAAACGTCAGTACATAATCAAAGTCCTGAACTTTTGAACGGAGCCTGAGAGAGAAATTCTGAGCTTTTATTTTATTTAGAGGAGAAATGTTTTCTTGGTGTAAAATAAAAACATCTGTTTGAACCCAGTCCTAGCTCTTCAAGTCCTCCTTAAATTTCACAGCCTGAAAAATTAGACATTTTACTGTTTAAACTTATTAATTACTCAATAAATACTCCTTTTAAGAAAATGAAATTTCAGTTGAAATTTTCTCACGTTTCCATTCAGACTTGACTGATAGAAAGTCCATCTACACAAGATATAAGAAGTCCAACATGATGAGACTATTGGACCATTAAAAGAATGATTTGATGATTTTTTCTGACAAACTGCTTGTTGGATCTGAAGGTTGAGCTTGATGTGAACTAATCTGTAGGAAAGTTTCTTCATAAAGAAGTGAGGTGATGAACCATGCGTTTGATCCATTACTCAAACTGGACTTCTTGGATTGGATCTCATCATCTAAAGCCATCAGAGAAACTGATGATCTGCTCTTAATCAAATAAGAAATGTGTCGAAACTTTTAAGGATTATTAGAAATAATAAAAAAGTTGTTGGTGTAGAGCAAATTTGAACAGAATTTCCAGAGAATGTGCAATAAAAGAGGCGATTTAATGTTGTTTTCATCCCTGAGTGTTGTGAATATAAAGAGTCGGACAAACAGCTGGTGGAGGTCACTGCCATTAAACCACCACAGAAGAAGAGGAAACAGTGAGACGACACCATCCAAAGAGCTCTAATCGTAGCTCAGACAATAGAAAACATTTAACATGATGGAAATCCAACATTTCTCTTAATTTCATGTGTTCATGTGAGGAAGGTTGCAGTCTTCTCATCCTCCATCTGAAGTTTTCTTCACTTTGACTCACTCATTCATGTACGTCATCATATATCCTTCTGCTGTGTTTTCATCGCTCTTTGTGGTATCTTGCTTTCTATTGATCTATCAACTTCTGCACAATAAAATAAAATCAATAAAATAAAAAAACAATGAAATCTTTTAGTGATATCCCACAAATTCACAATAAAATGAGGATGTGAACAGACCAGCTGATGCTCTGCTCTGAATAACATCACATCAAACAGGGAAGAAGTTTCAAATCAACCTTTTTGAGACGATGGGAGTGTGAGCTTATTCAGGACATAAATAACGAGGTTAGGTCACGTATAAGATAAAACTCACTGCAGTCACAATATGTAAACACGGGTGACATTACAGCAGCATTTCACGGATAAAAAGGAAAGCCTTGCCTACAGAGCTGAGTGTGTGTGTGTGTATGTGTGTGTGGAGGGGACCCAGCAGGGACCTCCCACAGCAGCACTGGAAACAACCCAGTCAAGTCAAGCAGGGAAACTGGGTCAGAAAGCAGCAGCAGCTCTCAGAAACACTGATGAAAACAGCGTTCTGCTCTGCTGCTGAAAACGCCACGCAGACACCCAATATGGCCGAACGACGGCCAGGCGGTTTGGAATCAGGGTCAGGCTGAAACGCAGCCCTAAAACACACCCGCAGATCCTCCTCCAGCCTCCGGTCCATCGTGTTTATTCTCAGAGTTTACCGGGTTATGATCTTGAACAGCCTCAATGTGCCCTCGATACAAACAGGATTACTGTGGCATGGAAATGCCTCATCCAGGTTTCTAAATGTTCTCTGTTGGTAGAAGAGACACAATAAGAAACCTGCACCTACAGTGGGGAAAAAAAAAAAAAAAATTTAGTCAGCCACCAATTGTGCAAGTTCTCCCACTTAAAAGATGAGGTCTCCAATTTTCATCTTAGTTATACCTCAACTAAGAGACAAAATGAGAAAAAAAGAAAATCACATTGTCTGATTTTTAAAGAATTTATTTGCAAATTATGGTGGAAAATAAATATTTGGTCAATAACAAAAGTTCATCTCAATACTTTGTTATATACCCTTTGTTGGCAATGACAGAGGTCAAACGTTTTCTGTAAGTCTTCACAAGGTTTTCACACACTGTTGCTGGTATTTTGGCCCATTCCTCCATGCAGATCTCCTCTAGAGCAGTGATGTTTTGGGGCTGTCGCTGGGCAACACGGACTTTCAACTCCCTCCAAAGATTTTCTATGGGGTTGAGATCTGACCATATGACCATATGACATTCTCCCAATCCTCTTCTGGATCATCCAAATGCTCTCTCTCTAGCAAACTTCAGATGGGCCTGGACATGTACTGGCTTAAGCAGGGGGACACGTCTGGCACTGCAGGATTTGAGTCCCTGGCGGCGTAGTGTGTTACTGATGGTAGCCTTTGTTACTTTGGTCCCAGCTCTCTGCAGGTCATTCACTAGGTCCCCCCGTGTGGTTCTGGGATTTTTGCTCACCGTTCTTCGTGATCATTTTGACCCCACGGGGTGAGATCTTGCGTGGAGCCCCAGATCGAGGGAGATTATCAGTGGTCTTGTTGTCTTCCATTTTCTAATAATTGCTCCCACAGTTGATTTCTTCACACCAAGCTGCTTACCTATTGCAGATTCAGTCCTTCCCAGCCTGGTGCAGGTCTACAATTTTGTTTCTGGTGTCCTTTGACAGCTCTTTGGTCTTGGCCATAGTGGAGTTTGGAGTCTGACTGTTTGAGGTTGTGGACAGGTGTCTTTTATACTGATAACGAGTTCAAACAGGTGCCATTAATACAGGTAACGAGTGGAGGACAGAGGAGCCTCTTAAAGAAGAAGTTACAGGTCTGTGAGAGCCAGAAACCTTGCTCTCACAAGATTGTATATATATGTACTTTGTATATGTATATACTTTTTTTACTGAGGAATTTACCAATTAATTCATTAAAAATCCTACAATGTGATTTCCTGGATTCGTTTCATTACATAAAAAGAATCAAAGTGCATAAACAACTGTAATGGTAGTGCTTCCTATTGTCACAGACAAAAAGGGAATGAAATAGAACCACATACAGTCACTTCCTTACAGAAAATGAAATATATGACACCTTCATATCAAATGATATTGTGCAAAATAAATCCCATTACACTCACTACAGACTTGGTGTTATCTCAAACACTTGTGCAGCAGCAGGACATCATTCACCTCATACAGTACTACACAATGAAAACAAATTTTGAAAATCATGCATACACATCACATGCATGAGCTTCACTCAACAGCAAAACACATCTCTGTAAAATAAACTTACAATGTTTCCAGCACAAATTATCCATGCTGTATGCTAGTTAGTTAGCACATGGAAAATCAGAAGGTAAAATCTATAAACATCGAACCAACACGAGCAATACCGGCCTCAAATATGCATTTGGTACTTCCGTAAAATCATAATAATGTAAATCCTTTGATTACTTAATACAGAAATAACATTTCAAACCTATTTACCTCTCTGGAAAACAGCAGAAGCAACAGGTGAGATGCTCATGGAAAAGGAGCGCGATCCACTTCCTGTTTCTATTCGTTACCTCATGCTCTTACTCGCGCTATCTCCACCTCAGACTGCGCAGGGGCCCATCGCCATCTAGTGGCACCTAGAGGAAAATTCAATTTTCCACGAGGCTACATATATATATATATATATATATATATATATATATATATATATATATATATATATATATATATATATATATATATATATATATATATATATCAAAACCAGGATAAGATTCAAAACCAAGACACGAATGTACATGTAAACATGCTGTAGTGTATCAGACAGTAAACCTTTACAGCTGTGCTCAAGCTCATCACAAAGCAAAATGTACATTATTTGTGTGAATTTGACAGCTGGAGTGATTATTTATTGTTCACAGCAAACTGTGAAGGTACTTTACAGGTATTTCTGCAATAAGACGACTTCACCAGAAGGAGATGGATCTTCAGTTAGTTAACTAATTGTGTATTAATTCAACAGAGTACAGATTTGGTTTCAATCAACATGGACAGAAACCTTTTTCAATACAGCCACTCAAATCTTGCATAAAGCGTTGATGTATCTGTATAATGGTTGGTCACTGTAGCCACAGTAAGTAGGTTTATTTCTTGTTTTGTTCCCCTGCTGGAGCCCAGCTTGCCATCTACTGTCAATCAAACCCAGAAAAGAACATACATCTATGGTAAAACTCTTAACAATACATTTAAAAAGATGTCAACATTATTTCTGACACACATAAAAAAGATTTGGAGGTCGATGATGGTCTTTTAAGAGCCACCATGGCTAATTAGCACATGTTAGCTTAATCAAGTTTTAAGTCTTGTCTAAGTCTCACTGAGATAAAAAATCTTTTTCAAGGAGTCCTGGCCACAATAGGACAAGATAAGATACAAACACATGATTTTAAACTGACATAACAACAATACAACAGCTGTTCAGTTTAGTTTTATTGGTCATTTATAACCATACTGGGTGTAATGATGGTGAAATTTTAGATCCTTTAATCATACAATAAAAATGTTAAACAGAATAAGAATAGAGAATAAAATAAGTAATGCTTATGTTAACTGTGGTAGCCTTGGGAAATAATTAGATTTAAAATATTTTTAGGGGAATACTATATAATATCCCAAAGAACAAAGTACAGTACAAAATACCAGTTTAAGTTGTGACACCAACAATTCTGTCTCCAGTAAAGATGGATTGAAAAGTATTCAAAGGAATTATAATAACTGATTTTTAAGGTGTTTGCTGTATGTTTCCGTCTGCAGAATAGCTCACGTCTGTCTTTGAGAGAGTTTAAAGAAGATAACTGTGTGTCTGTCACCTCGTAGGTAGAAATCTGTGCTCACACTGTCAGATGCTGAATTTCTAAAGTCCTCACAGGAAGAAGATTAAGCCACCAACAGAAAATAGCAGCATGCTGCCCCCTGCTGGAGCTCTGTGATGGTACAAGCTGCTCCACACTGCAGTCAGTCTGAGCTGATGGACCTCACTGACATGTTGGGGTGCTGAGAAAACATAAGTCTAAAAAATAGAACCAGTCTGGTTCAGTTTATAAAGATTCAAATACATTCTTATTCTCATTCACACACACCCTGCTGTTATTAAAATATTAAAATACAGTCTAGTCATTTTTTTAGGAAAAGACATATTTTTATTTTTTATTTCTAAAAGACTCTGGATGTTTCAACAACAATTATCAATAACATCTATAAATGGATCTTCATGGATCATTTTTCAATTTAATTGCTTGTATTTGGTCATAAATATTTAATTGTTATTTTTATTATTGAGAAATATTAAAGGTTCAGAGCCACGCTATCAGGGGATGTAAACTAAAATACATACAAACAAAAGTCAGTGAAATCATTTCAAGGTTGTACAAATCCTACAACAATAAAGTCTTTGTGCTCACTTTATTATCACAAATCAGGTATTGGCCAGACGTGATTGATCCATCATGCATTTCTAAATGAGCAGTGGAAGACATTTACTGTTAAACCGAAAGCATTTGCAGTCAGCTAACATGAAATGTTATGAAAGTTTGTTTGATTTTCTTCTAAAAAACGGGAGACTTGACTATCACTATAGAAAACATCCAGTCTTTGTCATATATCAGCGTATATCATCATATGTTGTCAGGTTAGGTGCAGGGCAAAGCAAGGTTGGACCCAGAATGCAGACACAGTGGAGGCAGAGCAGATGACTCTTTATTTATTATGGATTCACCAGACAGGAACAAGACAGGAGCGAGACAGGCAGGTACACCAGGCAGGTACGAAGCCGAAACAAAGCAGGACCGCAAGGGAAGAACTGACATTGACGACGTCACAAAGACCAAAGGAAAGTGGCTGGTATATACACACTGTGAGGGAGAGGGAAGTGGAAACAGGTAAGGAGACTAACAGGGGACAGGTGAAACTAATAAGGGCGGAGCAGAATAACCACAGACGAGGGAAACACACAAGGGCAGGAAGTGAACTGGCAGATGTGAGGAGAGGAGGGAATACTAAATAAAACAGGAAGTGAGCAGAACCGGAGAAGATAAACTCAAAGACAGGAGACAAGAAACAACCAACACAGGACACAGAAGCGAGAGACAAGGAGGACACAAGAAACACAAGGAACATAAAACATACTGAACACATGACAGGATAACACAAGAAACAGAAGAGAGAAACACCACGGAAACATGAATCCAAGCTGGCTTCTGATTAGAAAAAGCTAAAGGAGCTAAGTGTTTGTCACATTGGGATGCTGCTTTTCAAGCTGCGTGATCTATTAAAATCCCAAAGTTGAGAAGTATAAACAGATTATTTCTGCTCTCACCCAGGAGACTGGCCTCCATCCTGATGTCCCGAATCTTCTGCACAGTGTCGACGTTCATGCTGGAGATTGTGTCGGCAGCAACGACACACACCAGAACGTGTGGTCTGTCGTTAGCAGTTGGAGTTTTGTTATATACGATATAGATCGTCCTCTGACAACCTGCACTCAGGATTGAACTGGAAAACACATTTAAATCCAGTTAAATCACATTTCCAATATGTATGAATAAAAATATAATTAAAAAAAACTGTGTGGAGAAATAACAGGCCAAGTTTGCAGCAACCATACCACATAACCTTCCTTCACATGTCCCTTCAGAGCCAGTTTGACATCAGTCACAGGGACACCTTTGTTTGCATCCAGGCCCATGATGTCATTGAAGACAAAAGGATAGAAACTGTTTGGGTTTTCCTTTTGGATCTTGAATGTCGTGTACTGTGAAAAATATGGAGAAATATTGTCGAATACAAAGAGATCTATCAGTAAACAGCCCCAAAATGTCTGAGGCAGGACAGGTGGATGTATGGGGGTCTGCCCAAAAATCCAAAATATCCAAGCCCCGGAGTGACCAAAGAGAAAATGTATATATATACTCCGAGGCCACATTTTACTACACTGACAGCATGAAAAGCTATTTTGTGTGCACGAAAATGAATTAATTTGTTCCCTCGTTACACCTGCTTCAAGTAACAGCTGACAGTATGATCCACAAGCTCTCTGTATGCTTGTTAATCTCCTTTTTACTAACAATAATACCCTGCAGAGCGAGTGCTGTCAGCACATCTTGATAACTCACTCAAGATAAAGTAAAGTTGAATCAAAGAGTTTCTACCCATAACTATCACGTCTCAGAGAAAGTGCTGGCTGGGATCAATAACAGAGCAATGAAATGTGTGCTCAACATAGTAAATAAAAATTGTGACCTCCAGATACATATTTTTTTCTCTCTATGGCCACTCCAGGGCTCGGTAGTTTACAGTGACAGTGACTCTATGCTACTCTTATAATGATAATACAGCCTATTATTGGAAAGTTTTATATGGAATAATGCATTTGGAATAATGAAATTTGTTCTTTATCAACACATTAAAATGTCCTTAAACCCTTTTGGTGAAACTGCCGTGAAAGATGTTATCTGCCAAAGCCATGCAAAATACTTTGGACAGAGTTGATGAAACTGGATTTTCCAGCTTCCCATGAAGAAGAATCCTGAGCAGCTGAAGTAAAGCTAACATTATGGAGTTTTTATGGACTTTAAGACTTTAGTTTAATCTGACAGTTTCACTTTTGTTTTTAGTGCTTAGATGTCAGACAACTTAAGAACTTAAGACAAGTTCATCACAACATTCCTGAAAAAGAAGTCCATCACAAGTTATTTTGTAAAGTAAAATAGTTCATTTTAAAGCTGTAGACTCACTCACCCCCAGTTTATATTCCTCCATGGGCTACTGAGAACTGACAAATACAAAATACACATTCATAGAAGATAAAAAGATTAAGAAGAAATAGTATACCATCATTGTGTAACAGTGTGACATTTCTAGAAATGATAATTATAATTTTTTACAAATAATCTCACGTGTGCTTTGGGTTCCATCAGATTTTGATTGTTGTCCTCCCATGACTTAACAGAAAAACAGTTATATGTAAAACTCAACAAATTAAATTTTGCCTTTTTCAAAGTGGAAAGAAGTATAAAATAAATAAATGTATATCAGTGTTACATCTATTAGTAGTACTAGTTTTAATTAGTAATAAAAGTCATTCATATTGTGTAATAAATCAAAATTAAGACATGAAATGAAAAAACTTCACAATTCACACATTGAAACATCACCTGAAGAAAACTTAAATATATAAACTTAAACTGTTCCACAATCACAAGAAGCAGAATATTATTATATATTTATAAATGAATATTAAATATATCATACCTGTGTTGTTGCACTGGAGCAAAGTGAAAAGCAAACAGTAAGTCTGTGGACTAATCAGTCATATATATTGCCTCAGCTATGTAGACGGTAATTAACATACCGTATTTTTCTGACCATAAGGCCACTTAAAATCCTTTAATTTTCTCAAAAATCAACAGTGTGCCTTAAAATGCGGTGCGCCTAATGTATGAATTAATTATGGTTGTGCTTTCTGACCTTTAGAACCGATTTTATGTGGTACACGGTGCTCAAAAATCTGTCTAAATGTTTTAGCACTGCTTTGGTAAGCTACGAAGCTGCGCTGATTGATGGATTGAGCATTACGGCGACCGTAGTCAGGAGCCTCGCGGAGTAATACTATCTGTGCATTTAATGCGCCTTATAACCCGCTGCGCTTTATAGCCCGAAAAATACGGTACTAAGTTACCCTCCCACTTCTATTTCGAATTTCACTCTGGTCAAAAATGTGACTGAAGTTCACATTCTCAGTCTCTTCAAACCACAGACACAACTTCCTTTTTCTCAGGCTACTCTTCATTTTATCTCAACAGTCGCCTGTTTGAAGATTCAAACCTTCCCCTGACTTCTCAAACACAGGGAGAGAAACATATTTTCTCTTAGCAAACTTTTATTCCTTTTCCATTATGTTTTTTTTTTATTTCTATTGTAAAAGGCAGCACCACTGATCATAATTATCTGTGGCACTAAACTTTGTGATCAAATTTTAAATCATTGTGTCACATTGATTGAATTTGTGGTTATTGGTGATATCTTAGTTTAATATTAAGTATTACAATGTCCCTTTCATCAGAGCTGATTTATTGTTTTAACAAAAGAGGAGATACTTGATGAAATATGACTTAACAGAGATCTTCTCAGTCTCTTCACATCACAGGAAGCTTAAAACTTTAATTTTCATGGTGTCAGCTTCTTGTTTTTCTCAAGTTATGTATTTGAAGATCCAAACATTCACAGTCTGCAAACTACTGCAACACTTTTCCTCAGAGCAAAGTTTTTTCTCTTAATCACTCATTTTTTCTGTCAAATATTCTGTTCGAATATTTCAGGTCTGTTGCGATATGAATTCCTGGGTATTCTGTACATTTGAAGGGAAACTCATCCTCAATGATGCTGGTGAGAGGCAGAATCTTTCAAATTAATGGGTTATATATAAAAGGATATCATCTGCATATACACTGATTTCATGATAATTTAATGCGTGATATGCTGCTTTCTTGCCTTTTTGAAGCTTTATTAATATTATATTTATTAATATTTTATAAGAGCAAACACTAGTGAATGTCTTGTGCTAACCACATGGGCAGCAAATTAAGAAAATATGTTGCAAAAGTGATAAAAATAAAGCACATCTAGTATTTCTGTATTTGGTAACAGTTTTTCCCTTTGTGCATTTTATTTAGATCACATTGAAGAAACATAGATGTACTGTGTGTCATGTATTGTGTGAGGACACACTAAAAACAAGATATTCAGCATCTTTGGAAATTTTAGTAGTACTTAAAACATTTGTAAAGGTAACATGATTTCAATACAGAAAATATACATGTAAATATATGTACTGCTAAGAGAAATTTAAAAAATGAATGTGATTCTATACTTTTACTTTGAATATCACTGAATGTTTTTATACACAAAATCAACCAGCGTTCTTCAAGCTGTCTGAACATTATTCATCTCTGTTGCTGAGGCGCTCCTCTCCGATGTTGATGATGTTTCTCAAGGCGTTCAGGATCAGAATGTCATTATCGCTGTTTAAGTTGATTTCTGAATGGTAGTTCTTCACAGGGAAGATGCAGTTCAAAGGAAAACCCACGTCTGCACTGAACTGCTCCATCTATGATTGAAAAACCAAAAAATCTTAAAAATGACAGCTCAGAACTCAGAAGAGTTTTGTGCTGAAATACTGAAAAAGTTATTTCACTTTTCATACTACATAAATGACTAATAACAACAATAATAATAATGTACCCGTTTCTTAAGCGCTTTGCTCCTGTACACATTCTTTAAATCTTTGTGGATTTCAGGAAAGGCCTCGTCAATTTTGGTGAGAATGGTCACGTGAGGAATTCCTGCCAGGAGAACAGAAAACTTTAATATGAGCCCATTAAACGTGCTGATGTTAGTTTGATAATGTGCTAATGTAGCATCACTTTAAGATGATGTTGGCTTCAGTGTAGAAAATAATAACCAGTGATTTCTCCTCTCACCCCTGTCACCAGCCTCGTCTCTGATCTCCTGTATTGCCTCAAAGTTCTCCTTTTTCAGCGCAGGCAGTGTGCTGGCATCGATGACACAAACCAGAACGTGCACTTTGTCGTCAGGAGTTGGTGAAGCGTTGTAGAATCGATCGTCTTTAGATATCTTACTTTCGGGGTTGAACTAAAAAACAAATGAAATCTAATTAAAGATTGACAATAACTAAGATGAACCAAGATGTCAGACTTTTAAAAATGCATCAACCTTACCACGTAACCGTCTTTCACTTGTCCCTTCATCACCCGCTTTATATCTTTCACGTGGATTCTTCTCTCTTTGTAGCTGCCATATTTCAGGCCCATGGTGTCGTTGAGGACAAAAGAGAAGAAGGTGTTCCGGCTTCCCTTTTGGACCTTGTAGGTTTTGTACTGTGGACGAAAGTAAAGTTATTGTGCTTCCTAGGGCCTAAATGTGGAGTTTGCTTTGCTGCAGTTTCTTCATTGGAGCAGACAATCTGGTTTTATAGTCTCCAAAGATGAGAGGTTGACCCATCTCTCTGCTTCAGCCAGCAGCTGCTCAAATAAAGCCGTTATATATATTATATAGAAATAATGAAGACATTATTAAACTGATCCACTGTACATAATGACCCCCACAGCATCTCCACAGAGCCTACAGACACCTGCTGATGGAAACTAACTGGTGATAAACACACAAACATCACAAGAACAAGAGGAAACACAATCTGATTTCTGATAACAGCTTCATTATCTCGAGATAACAAAGGTCATTTTAACTTGTGATCTTGAGATAACAGCATTAAAATAGCCTCTTTCTTGGCTGCCAAAGTTTTCTTTTGTTTTCCAAATGTACCCACACTGATTGTTGATGATGTACTTTCGATACTGAGCCAACACAGGACGATAATGTGCTGCTGTCGTGTTTTATAAATAAATAAGACATTGATTCAAGATGATTTTCTACTCACTACATCAACACTATTCAACTTTCTGCGTACCTCTTTGGTGTATGAGCTAACAGACTTCGCCACCGGAGCCTTCCTGCACATCTTTCCTTCTAAGACAGTTTTAACAGAGTTGACGAAACTGGACTTTCCGGCTCCAATCGGCCCATGAAGGAGAATGCGGAGCTGCTCGACGTCAGTCTGAGGTGCGTAGTCGTTCAGAAACTGCACATCATGTTGTTTGTCACTGCTCAGGAAAGGAAACATCACTTAAGACGAGAAAACTAAAATAATTATGATGTTACTGAAAGAGGAAATACATTTCTGTGGAAATGTTTAAAAGTCATCGTTCAGGATGCAGACACTCACTCCCAGTTTATCTGCCTCCATGGTTCATCAAGAACTGTCAAACCGAAAACAAACGTTAAAGAAACACTACTGACATCATCATACATGAATGAATGGCAAGCATAGCTTATTAAATGAGCTCACCTGGAGATTCAGGTTTGGACTCTCCTCCTCCCATTTCTGTAAAGGAAAACATTTCCTCATGTTCAGAGAAATCATTTTGTTTGTCTTAAAACCGAAACGACCGAACAGCTTAACATGAAAGGTTTCACATAATCACTAACATATTTCATGGCAGGTTTACAACGACTGATGACTTTCGATTTTGTTTCAAAATGTCAAAACAGCAGACAAAACCGAATGCTGAAGCTGAGAGTGAGAATAAATGAAATATGAAATGAAATGAAATATAAATGAGCAGAGGAACGTCTTACCTTCAGTATGTTGAGACAAACATTCAGTTTGCTGAGACACAGGCGATCCTGACACCAAATTACAGCCCCCCACCCTGTTTATCTTTTCACTGTGAGGGAACACGTGACTTCTTGGAAATCCCCTCAGTCTCTGCAGACTGCACAACACTTTCACTTTCATTTTTAGCTTCTGAGTTTTTCCAGTATTCAAATATGTGCAAGTCTGCAGACAGTTTGACACTGTGACACGTCTCATGATTAAGTATGTACTATTGATGTTGGTGAGAGTAACACAAGGAGGGAAGGAGCGCAGACGGCCCATCAGTTGAGTGATTTATTGCACAAAAGCACTCAGATTTACTGGTATGAGTGAGGAAGTCTAAAAAAGCAAGCAACTAAACAACTACAATGAGCCGGTGAGATAAACACTACAGAGCTAAAGAAGGTGAGAAGGAGCAGAGAGGAGGAGAATCATGTCCATTTACAACATCGTCTTGTTGTTTAAGGCTCATGAAATAAAGCCCAGTTGTTCTAAAGTTTCTTCCAGAAGGGACAGAATATTAAAATGAATAATTAAAATAATTGTAATATTAAATCAACATACTTGCAGAGCACATGAACCATCTGACCTGAGTTTAATGTTGCATTAAGGCATAAAATGAAACGTGCAGGTATTTGAACATTAAGCCAACAAATATCAAACATGTTAATGAATCATTGGATTTTCAGTTGACTGACAGCTTGTTGAATGGAAACTAAAAACGTGTAGAAACAGAGATATTGTGGTTTTATGAGCAGTGAGCCGACACGTTTTTAATAAACCAACACAACAGAAAGGAGACACGAAGCATCTCAGAAAGTTTTTCTGTGTGTTCATTTTGGTGTTTTTGTCTCTGTACTGGACTGACTGACTGACACCGGTTTGATACGTTCAGGCTCCGATAACGACTAAAATCACATTAATGTTAGCAAGAAAAATGTCAGATGAAGTGTTCAAACCATAAAGTCTAAACAAATAAAACCAGTGAAGGTTTGAGAGCTTTTTTATTTGCTGGCAGATAAAAAGAGTGAAACATCAACCCGGACTCTGGATCGAGTACATTCAGATTTTAAAGAGAATCAACGTCGACTTTTGTTCTCAGCGACTGAAGATGTGGTCCTCACCTCTTTAAACTCTTTTTATTTTTTTAATTATTCATCAGCAATGTCATGACATTCGTATAAACTTCATTTTGTTCAAGAAAAGAAACTTACAGAACGAAAGTCAGAACGATTTAAACAACAAAATATGACAAACGTGGTGGCCGCTCTTGGTGTTCTGGCCTTTTATGTGTCAGATAATCAAACATCGAACCGGCTTCACAATCTCAGGTGTTACGAGATGTTTTTATTAAAAGTATTTTCATCACTTTCTGCTGAAGACAGAGGATCTTCTGACAGAAGACAAAGACTTCAAGTTACCGATATTCATTCTTAACGTGAGAAAGTAAGTTTGTCAGATTGATCTGTAGTTTGTTAGCTAACGAGCTTTTACTGCGTCTGATTTTTTTTATCTTTAATATCCTTTTATTATCTTTAAAGAAACTGTCGACCTGAAAGCAGCCAAACACTTTTTATGTGTTTTTAAACTGAATGTGGATTCCTCAATGAGGTTTGAGGCCCGAAGCAGCAAAAACAGCAACACAGAGTTGCTGGATACGTGAAATGATTCAGTTTTCTGTGCCATGCTTTTTATTTCTCTATCTGCCTGTTTTCTGTCAGCGCTGACGAATCGACTCTTCTGTTTTTTCCTGAGAGGCAGCGTGGCCGTTCAGATCAGCACTTTCCTTCCTTTTATGTCCGAGAAGGTTTGATTGACAGCTGACCTCAGATCAGAGGACCTGATGTCACACCTACTGGACTCAGTCTCCATCAGGCTCGACTCCACATCCTGCTGAAGGCGGGACGCCCCGTTCATGTGTGTGTGTGTGTATGGTGTGTGTGTGTGTGTGTGTGTGTGTGTGTGTGTGTGTGTGTGTGTGTATGGTGTGTGTGTGTGTGTGGTGTGTGTGTGTGTGTCTGTGTGTGTGTGTGTGTGTGTGTGTGTGTGTGTGTGTGTGTGTGTGTGTGTGTGTGTGTGTGTGTGTGTGTGTGTGTGTGTGTATGGTGTGTGTGTGTGTGTGTGTGTGTATGGTGTGTGTGTGTGTGTGTGTGTGGTGTGTGTGTGTGTGTGTGTGTGTGTGTGTCTCATGTGTGTGTGTGTGTGTGTGTGTGTGTGTGTGTGTGTGTGTGTGTGTGTGTGTGTGTGTGTGTGTGTGTGTGTGTGTGTGTGTGTGTGTGTGTGTCTGTGTGTGTGTGTGTGTGTGTGTGTGTGTATGGTGTGTGTGTGTGTGTGTGTGTGTGTGTGTGTGTGTGTGTGTGTGTGTGTGTGTGTGTGTGTATGGTGTGTGGTGTGTGTGTGTGTGTGTGTGTGTGTGTGTGTGTGTGTGTGTGTGTCTCTGTGTGTGTGTGTGTGTGTGTGTGTGTGTGTGGTGTGTGTGTGTGTGTGTGTGTGTGTGTGTGTGTGTGTGTGTGTCTGTGTGTGTGTGTGTGTGTGTGTGTGTGTGTGTGTGTGTGTGTGTGTGTGTGTGTGTGTGTGTGTGTGTGTGTGTGTGTGTGTGTGTGTGTGTGTGTGTGTGTCTCTGTGTGTGTGTGTGTGTGTGTGTGTGTGTGTGTGTGTGTGTGTGTGTGTGTGTGTGTGTGTGTGTGTCGTGTGTGTGTGTGTGTGTGTGTGTGTGTGTGTGTGTGTGTGTGTGTGTGTGTGTGTGTATGTGTGTGTGTGTGTGTGTGTGTGTGTGTATGGTGTGTGTGTGTGTGTGTGTGTGTATGTGTGTGTGTGTGTGTGTGTGTGTGTGTGTGTGTGTGTGTGTGTCTGTGTGTGTGTGTGTGTGTGTGTGTGTGTGTGTGTCTCTGTGTGTGTGTGTGTGTGTGGTGTGTGTGTGTGTGTGTGTGTGTGTGTGTGTGTGTGTGTGTGTGTGTGTGTGTGTGTGTGTGTGTGTGTGTGTGTCTGTGTGTGTGTGTGTGTGTGTGTGTGTGTGTGTGTGTGTGTGTGTGTGTGTGTGTGTGTGTGTGTGTGTGTGTGTGTGTGTGTGTGTGTGTGTGTGTGTGTGTGTGTGTGTGTGTGTGTGTGTATGTGTGTGTGTGTATGTGTGTGTGTGTGTGTGTGTGTGTCTCTGTGTGTGTGTGTGTGTGTGTGTGTATGTGTGTGTGTGTGTGTGTGTGTGTGTATGTGTGTGTGTGTGTGTGTGTGTGTGTGTGTGTGTGTGTGTGTGTGTGTGTGTGTGTGTGTATGTGTGTGTGTGTGTGTGTGTATGGTGTGTATGGTGTGTGTGTGTGTGTGTGTGTGTGTGTGTGTGTGTGTGTGTATGGTGTGTGTGTGTGTGTGTGTGTGTGTGTGTGTGTGTGTGTATGTGTGTGTGTGTGTGTGTGTGTAGGTGTGTGTGTGTGTGGTGTGTGTGTGTGTGTGCATCCAGCCGTGGTGAGAGGATAATGGGAAAGCAAAGAGCATCATTACCTCTCTCCACGCTGGTCTGCACCTCTGAACGTTGGGAAAAGACGGAGTGGACGCCGGCGTTTTGACGCGTTGGATCTGGACTCTTTTTAATATTTGCCGTCTCTAAAATATCAGCGATGTTTTTGTTTGTTCGACAGCAGCGTCTGAAGTGAACGACATGAAAAAGGACTGAGAGCAGAGCCGGCTCAAAGTGTGAACTGTTGTTGGGTTTCTCTTTTCATTCAGAGGCAGGCTGAGATTTTGTTCTACTGAACTGAACTGCAGTAATTATTTCATTTTTATTTCTTTTTAAATATATTATTGTACTGTATTATTTATATAGAGATACTGAATCAGCATTAGTCCCACACATAACATCCTTTGTTCCTTTATTTACTATAACACACAAAAAACTGAAGAATTAATCAGATTAAAGAGTTAAATCTCTTCTCTTATTTTGTCATAATTTAACAGTCTATAGTTTTATGTTGTGTTCAGCATTATTAATGTTAAAACTGACTTCTGTTTCATATCTTTGATATTGTGAATGTGGTTAATATTATTTAAATAATATTTTAGGATAAAACTGTAAGAAAAAGTTTGTGAATCCATCAATAAGTTTATGTGTAAAGTTCATCCTAAATACCAGCTGGCTTATTTCAAACCAATAATTTACATAACCAGAGTGGAAAATGTCTGATTACAGTAAACAGACCAGCTCATTCACATCATGTTTAGTAATAATATAATATAATTATTGTTATGTCATAAAGTATATTCTGACTTTACAGTCAGAGGGTGTAAATATTTATGAATATCTGTCTTCAACATCAGGAGTTAACAGTTTTTCAGTAAATATTTTTACAGATTTGTTCCCACATTAAATGTCCATCTTCTAAACAAAGCCTGTGTTTGTCTTAAAGTTTCAATAAATCTTCAGTTTTTTGTACATTTTATAATTAAAATGTGTTTTAGTGAAATAAATCAGCTGCTGGGCCGGCTCTGTTTCATCTGAACAATGACGGTTTTCCATTTTCCACACAGGGTTTATCTTTTTTTTTTTCAACACTCAGCAGGTTCAGGTGTCTTTGTGTTTTTCAGACCTTTGGTATGTGGAAGCTTTTCAGGCAGTTTTTAAAGGATTTCCAGCACCTCTGTTCCTCACAGAGCTCCTGTCCTCTGCTTCTCGTTCGGCTGAAAACACAATCGTTCCCAACATTTGGTAATTATTCCCCCTCAAACACACCTCCCCCTCCTGTGAGCCTCGGCTGAAAACTCCACATTTGCCCTCCCGGCTGTGAGGACTAAACGTACTCCTGGAGGCTGTAGCTGTCCCTGATGTCTTTTGGAGGCAGTTTGGAGGGAGACGAGTAGAGCTTCGGCTCCTGATCCTGTCCAGGTTTCTCCTGAGGACGTTTCTCCGGCTTCACTTCGTCCATCTGCAGCTGAACCTTCTTGTTTTATCGGCTGCACGCGCTCCGTCTGCAGGTCCCGCCTCCGCTGCTCCTCCCGGTACGTTAGACGTCTGTCGGAGTAAGGCGAGGAGGCGTACTCCGGTCGTCCCGTTCTCTTTCCGGGACACGACAAACAGAAAATGACCCCTCCGGCCAGGAGGAAGCCGGCGGAGATGAAGGTCACGCACAGAGCCCCCCCCGGCTGATACTTGCTGCTGTCGGGCAGGTCGGTGGTCAGGAAGACGGTGATGACTTCATTGGTGAACCAGGACGCGGGGACGAGGCAGAGGAAGCTGGCCAGGACGAAGCAGCCCCCTGCGGCGATGGCTGTGTGCCCCTTCGCTCGGTGGCTGCCCCCCCAGCGGGTACATTTCAGCCCCAGGGAGGCGAGGCAGAGTCCAAACGACGCCACCATGCAGGACAGCACCATGGCGGCCCGCGTGGTCTGCAGGTACGCCGGCAGCGACAGCACCGAGTTCTTCATGGTGCAGCTGAAGACGCCCGAGCTGTACCAGACGCAGTCCATCCACAGACCCTGCATCTGCGAGATGGGGGTCATGATGCCGGACCAGCCGTTGATGCTCACCTTCCAGTTGGGCAGCAGAGTGGCCACGGTGGTGCCGAGGACGCCCAGCAGCGCCAGGGCGAACGCCAGGATCTGAATGGCGGCGGACAGCATGGCTCGGCCCCCCCGTGCGGCTCCGGTCCCGGGCAGGTCCTGACGGCCGATAATTCGTCAGCTCGGCTCCGGCGAGCTGCAACCAGAGCAGAAATGAGAAGTGAGCGTGGGAGCGTGACGGACGCACAGCTGAGGCTGCTGATGGGAGCGTGTTTCTGATTTGTTTTTCAGGGGGGGCGAGCATGTGCCCGCCCGCTGACTGCCTGCATTAGTTAATCTGCAGCTGATGTGGTGATCATTGACACTCAATTATGTCCCTTTAAAGCTGCAGCGTCCCCCGGGTGTACGGCTCCTCAGCTGCCTTTACTGCAGGAAACATTACGGAGCAGAAAGTCGGAGCTCTGAGAGACTGAAGTTATCTCTTAAGGTCTGTTTGGACTCTAACATCTGCACCCGCAGGAAGTTAAGTTGGAAGCTGGGTCTTACCTGTGTGGCGTCTCCGGCGGCGTCTCCTGAAGTGATTCCTGAGGACGAAGCAGAGAGAGGCGGTGTGAATGAAAACACAGGGTGTGTGGGTTAACAGCCGCTAACTACCCCTCTGCCGGCTGTCTCCTTGGCAACTGTACATACAGTTTCATCCCTTCCTGCGTCCTGGAAAAGATGCAGCAGCCGTCCTTTCTGTCCGTTTTCACCACGCCAGCTCGCTCTGAACAGAAGAAAACCTTCGTACGAGTGAAAGCGCCCCAAGTCCAGCTCAGGAAACAGGTTTTTGTTTCGAACCTGAAGGTCACGGCTCTGCTGAAGCAGCTGCAGAGCCGCGCTCTTATCTGATGAGTTGATGGCGGGGTACGGCAGAGCCACGCAACGCCGCAGAAACGTTTCCTTTGACGCGTCTGACCAAACAAAAGCAGCCGTTTACCTGAAAATGACTGTTTCTGACTGTTTTCTCAGTTTGTTTCTGGTCCTCTTCCTTTGAGGTGACAGTCACACAAAGAGTTTTACGAGCATTTGAAAAATGCGGCACTCCCTCTGAAAAACGAGCGTGAAGGTAAAACTCATTACTGATTATTTGTGATCATATCTGCTGGTCTTCACAAACAGTCACACGTGAGACGACTGACGGGATCTTTGTGCTTTTAAAACCATCAACGTGCGCTCGGGTCGTCACGTTCGTCCTGGTTTGGTGATAAAACCGCTGAGCTGTTCTTCGTCCAGCTGCAGTGTGAATCAAGGTGTCGCCCGTCATGTGACTGTGTGAAGAATCGCCCACTGCAACGCGGCGATAAGCGTCCGCAGCCCGCCCACCCGTTCGGCTGGATGGGACCCGGCAGTCAGTCAGTCAGCGGCAGCCTGTTATTACCATAATCCTGCAGCCCGGCTCTTATCAGCCTCAGACCTGCTCAGACACCAAACACACAATAAACACTCATTTTCTCCGTCTTTCACCAAACCGGCCTCCCTGTGGGAAAATCACCAACACTGTCTAATGAATGTTGTGGTGTTCAGAGACGAGCGCTCATCAAATACAAACACAGAAAAGGTGGATGTGTTTCCCAGCTCAGAGACGACGGCGTCTAACTTTAAAGTGGACAGATTTCTAATGGGGCGGTCAGATAAAACGACCTTTGACCACAAAGATTTGGCCTCAGTTACACACAAACTGTTTCACCTCGAGGGATTTTTAAATATCTGAAAGGTGAAAATATTCAAGAAAAACAGAGTAATGTAAGTATGAAATCCTTTTAATGATCTGATTTATCTGGTCCCTGAGGGAGGACACATGAAAACAAACAGAAATAAAGCTGTTTGATTATAATCACTTAATTGATTGATTGAAAGGTACAATTGTAAAACAATTTATTAAATTTGTCTTTAAAAGAAGCTTTTATCCAACAGAGCCGCAGCAGGAAATGATTTAAAAAATCATCATTAAAAAGAAAAAATGTGAGTATGTTTTTTAGAAGCATCGGTTTCTTCAGTGCTCGTTGTTAAAGGTCGGTGTTACTGCTGAAAGTTAGAAGATAAAACAACTAAAAGATAAATATGAAACAATAAAATAAATAAGAAATATATTTGCTTACCTCAAAATGGATTAAAAACATGAAAACACACAAAGTGACTGAGACTTTGTCGTAACACAATAAATCAATTCAATTTAAACAGTCTGTTTTAGATTAAATAAAATAAATGTAAAAACAGAGGGAGGATTTGGAGAATGAGCAGTGACTGACCTAGTTATTTTCATCATTAATCCTATTGATCACTTTTTGATAAATGAATTAATTTATATAAATTCTCAGAAAACAGAAAAGTCTTGCAGCGTCTGAGGTGCCATATGTAAATGTTTTAATGTGTCCAAAGAAATAAATCTGATATTTGAGAAGCAGTAAAATAAACAGTGGTGTTTTAATGTGGCGTCTCAGGCCGGCTGGGATCTGGTCTCGGTGTCGTCCCCCATCCTGATCAGTCTGAACGGATCCAGCTGCTGCAGGTCTTTAACTGTCGGACTCTGGAGGGTCGACTCGGCACCTGAAGGCCTGAATCCAAAGTCACAGAGGACGAAGCTTTACATCATTTTTTGTGTTAATGTTTGTTCGCTTCATGTTTTATCGTTTCCCTCCTGTTCTGCCTCTTTAGTCTGTTCAGTTTTGTGTCATTTCTTATTTCTTTGTGCGATTTTTATTTTTCTTGTTTTCTTTTGTTTCATTTTGATTCTGTTTGTTTGATTTTTAATTTCTGTTTTTTTTATATTTTATGTTTGTTAGTTTTATTTGTTTTATTTTTATTCATCATATTTATATCATTTCTTTCTTTTTTCTTTTTTTCATTTTTTGTTCAATTAAATGTTTTTGTATTAATTCATTTTTTCTTTGTTGTGAAGACTTTTGTTTTTCAGTAGTTGTTTCTGTCATATTGGTTATTTTGACGCTCCGTAGCACTCGTACCTCAGTTTCTTTGTTCTTCATGTTGTTGTTTGTTAGTCAAAGGTCGCCTTCATCAGCCTGCAGACTTTCATGTATAATATTGTGTATATGTACAGTGTGTGATAACAGCATATATTATGGACTGTTTAGTGAGGAAATAAGATAATTTTTTAATGTCTGTGTTTGATTAATGAGTGAATTAAAAACCTGAAATATGACGGGAATGATGCAAACATGTCTGTGGCATTAAATACAAAATAAAATAAATTCAAAATAAAATATAAAATATGATGTTTCAGGTTAAAAAACAAATTGAGTGTGTTTTTATGTTTTGATGCTGAACGATGGAGCTGCTTATCTGATTTTTATGATTCAGCTCTGTTCAGTACAAATCTGTTATTTTTTAATAATAATAATAATAATAATAACTTTTAATAATGTGTTTTAATAATAAGACTTTTCAGATGAATGTGTTTTAATTTGAAGGATTATCCAGCTGTGTTGAATTAAAGAGGACGTTTGAAGAAGAAGTCGTTCTTTCGCATGAACGCATGTGACTGAAACACGACTGAAATTAGCTTCACATTAAGGCCCACAGTTTGACCTTTGACCCCCCACAGTCACAGTGATAATCGTTTGGAGTCGAATCAACCACCATGAAACACCCCCCTGGCCACCCCAGACTCCAACACCCCCCGTCCCCACCCCAGGCTCCATTAGCCATCAATCAGCAAACAGACAGGAATATAAATGAACTGCTTTATCTCAGCTGAACACACACACACACACACCCCTTCTCTCTCTCACACACACACACACACACACACACACACTCTCTCTCTCACACACACACACACACACACACACACACTCACACACACACACACACACACTCAGCGGTCGGTCGGCTGCAGGTTCAGTTTCTGCTGCGCTCATAAAGATTGTTTCTGATCTGATTATTGATTTTATGTGACTTCATATTTCATCCTGACATTCAGATACGGAGTCCTGAAGGTGTAGAGGAGGAAATAATAATTAATAATAATCATTATAATTGAACGTAATAATGAAAATTTCACTTTCATAAAAGGATTGTGGATCTGTTTGATTTGATGCAGGTTGATTTTCAGACGTGTGGATGAACTTTGTGTTTTCCTTAATATCTTTCAAAAACCTAACAAATAGATTCATAAAGATTTAAAAACTTCTTTTTCACACTTTCAGCTGAATGAATGAAAATCAATCAATTTGGCTTATTTAGTTATTGATTTAAAGGATCAGTTTTTCATCGTCAGTTAAGACAAACAGCTCTGTGATTGGCTGTCACATAATTCAATTCAATAATTCAAACAGCCAATCACAGAGCTCACACAGGAATAATAAAAAAAAAACCTTTAAAACTCACCGGCCGACGTGACGAGTTCATCGACCTGCAGTCACTGAGAGGACACACACACACACACACACAGGTCCAGGTGTGTGTTCAGCATTCCTGCTTTTCATTCCTGCTTTTCTAACAAACTGACCGTACGAGGCGACGGTGGGCAAACAGTGGCTCGTGGGTCAGATCAGGTCCTCCGACAAACCAACGAGGCCTCCTGATGGATTCTGATGAAGAAAACAAGGTGAACCATCTGTTTCAGAGTTTTAAAAAAATGATTTTAATTCTCTTATAATCTTTCTTTAAAGATTATAAAATGATTACAAACGAGATGATAAATATTCATTTATATGACATGATTGTTTATTGTATATCACACACAATCACACTCTCACTCACACTAACTCACTCACTTCTTCAGTGTCAAACAGACATTTTGAGCTGAAGTGAAAATAAAATGTAAAATAAAAAGCTGTGCTCATCTCACACACACAATAAGACTAATATATTATTTTATTTTATGAATGAATACCACTATAATATCAGTATATTATCACATATATCATATTTGATTGTATTTGTATCACACAGACATACCTGTGTTCATATTATGAATATATTATATATTTTATTCATATTGTTATAATGCTGTGAGAACATGAACACAAACCTCCTCTTTGTTCTCTTCACTGAGAACAAAGAGCTGAACACACACACAGAGACACACACACAACACAAACACACAACACAGACACAACACACACACACACACACACACACACACACACACACACACACACACACACAGAGACACACACACACACACACACACACACACTCACACACAGAGACACACTCACACACAGAGACACACACACACACACACACACACACACACACACACACACACACACACACACACACACACACACACACACACACACACTCACACACACAGACACACACACACACACACACTCACACACAGAGACACACACTCACACACACACACACACACAGACACACACACAAACACACACACACACACACACAGAGACACACACACTCCACACACAGACAACACAAACACACACACACACACTCACACACACACACACAGACAACACAACACACACACACACACACACACTCACACACAGAAACACACACAGACACACACAGAACACACACACACACACACACACACACACACACACACACACACACACACTCTCACACACAGACAAACACAACACACACACACACACACACACTCCACACACAGACACACACAACACAACACACACACACACACACACACTCAGAACACACACAGCACACACACACACACACACAACACACACACACACACAGACACACAGATACACACACACACACACAACACACACACACACACACACACACACACACTACACACACACACACACAGACACACACACAGACACACACACACACAACACACACACTCACACACAGACACACACACACACACACACACACACACACACACACAGACACAACACACAGACACACACACACACACACACACACACACACACACAGACACACACACACACACACACACACACACACACACACACACACACACACACACACACACACACACACACACACACACACACACACACACACACACACACACACACACAGACACACACACACACACACACACACACACACACACACACACACACACACACACACACACACACACACACACACACACACACACACACACACACACACACACACACAGAGACAACACACACACAGACACACACACACACACACAGACACACACACACTGAATCTTTAAAATGAAATATTTTTCATTTATTGGACTTTAACAGCATCTTGTCGTTAAAAAGACAAATATTTAAGAAAATAAATTACCAAACACTTTAACAGTCGATAAAAATAACTTGACATGTTTGTTTAAAATGAAACGAAACTGAAAAACAGAAAACAGAAAATTTAAATACATCGTTCAGACAGATGAAGGCTTCGATCAGCAGCTCCTCGCTGCTTCTGTCACGGAAAATATGTTCCACAGAAAATACCAATAAACTGTACAAGACAAATATTCACAACAACAACAGCTGAAAAACGACGAGGCGTCGAAATACTGAGTCTTCACGAAAGAAGAAGGAAAAACACGAACGGCCGCTTCCTGAAATCAAAACCTGACGTGCTCGTGAGGTTTCTTTCTTATCGAACTCACAGCCAATCAGACGGCTGCTAAAGGAGGAGGAGGAGAGTTTTCCAGACGTCGCCATGTTGACGTTCGAGGAGCGTTCGGTGTCTGAATCGACCACGCGTGCAGGTCTGAGGAGGTCCCGGTCTGATCCAGTTTCGGTTGCGGTCTCTGGTCTCGGTCAGCCCTGCACCGCGGCCTTCTGCAGGCCCAGCACGGACTCGTAGAAACAGTCCTCGTTGATCATGGAGCTCACGCTCTGGACGCTGAAGTCTCTCTCCAGCAGGCTGCTGAAGTCCAGCCCTTCTCCTCCAGGACTCCGCCGCAGGCCGGAGCTCCGCCTCTCCTCCTCGCTCCTCCAGCCGTCGCTCGGGGACGCCGCCACTCCTCGCTCGGCCTGCTCCTCGCTGAAGTTGAGCCTCTGCAGCTGAGCCTCCAGCTCGCCGGTCAGGGAGCAGAGTCTGGTCCTCCTGCCTGCCCGGCCGGAGGCGTGGCTGGTGGCGCGGCTGGGCAGCAGGGGCTCCGAGCAGGTTTCCCCCAGGACGTCGTCGGGTCTGCAGCTCTGAGGCGTCCTCTGCTGCTGCCGCCGCCTCCAGGAGCTGCTCCTCCTCAGGGAGCCGGCGGGCGCTCGGTCTCTGAGGAGGGAGCGCAGAGCTCGCAGCACGACGGCCTTCGTCTCCAAACCGCTGAAACCATCCATCAGAAAATAATCAATAATACAGTCCGAGGTGACGTCATCAAATGTCTCGTTTAGTTTGAACAACAATCCAAAAGCCAAAAAATGTGAATGATCCTGTCAATCATCTGATCGATTGATCGAGTAAACTAACCTCGGATATCAACACACCTCAGTGAGTTTCATGAAGACGAGATAACAACAAGATTTAAAGTGACGTGTCTCTGACCTCTGACCTCTGACCGCTCTCATGTTTTTACCTGCTGCGGAGCTGAAACACCGTCTCTGGTCGGCCCTTCGACCTCTGACCTGCAGTGAACCAGCTCCCAAACACACGGATCCTCCGAGCCTGAAGACAAAAGTACTTCACTGCAGTAAAAGTACAGAAACAGTGTACAAATACTCTGTTACAGGTAAAACTCCTGCATTCAAAATGAGATTCAAAATAAAGATTTTACTCGATTGTAATTATTGATCACTTTAATGCTGCAGCTGGTAACAACTCACTTTGTATTCTTTATTCTTTATTCACTTTATTCACTTTATTCTTTATTCACTTTATTCTTTATTCTTTTATTCACTTTATATTCTTTATATTCTTTATTCACTTTATATTCTTTATATTCTTTATTCACTTTATATTCTTTATATTCTTTATTCACTTTATATTCTTTATATTCTTTATTCACTTTATATTCTTTATATTCTTTATTCACTTTATATTCTGTGAGTCTGTGAATTTACCTCCGGGGATCAATCAAGTTTTATTGATATGATACATCATTATCTGTTGATTATATTGTGTTTATTGTATTATTGATCTGAATCATCAAAGTAACTCAAGTTATCAGACAACTCTGAAGCAGCATAAAATGAAGATACTTGAGTAATCGAGTACTAATGAAAGTAATGAGAGAGCTCGTGGTGGGTCACTGACCTGTGATGCTGGCCGGTCTGACCTGAATCGCAGAAACTGGGATTAACCAGCGGAACCTGAAGGGGTCCAGATCAGCTGAGCGAGAGCCGGCCTGTCCAACAGAGGCCGAACATTGAAGTTAACAGTGTCAAAGATCCTTTGGTGAAGGATCGATGAGACTTCAGGGTGCATTTCTGAAATCAGACGAAGGAGACTCACCGTCCTCTTCTTCAGCTTGTTCTCGCGGTAAACCAGGATGACGGCCCGTTTGAACACTGAGGAAGAAACACAGCGTTACTCACACACACTCACACACTGCAGCTGCTGTCAAACACCTGTGTGTGTGTGTGTGTGTGTGTGTGCACCCACCGAACAGTGTGAGAGCTCCGGCTCTTTCCTCAGCCGGCCCAGACAGGGCAGCGGGTTCAACCACAGCACCGACGAGTGCACCAGAAACTCCCCCATCGAGATCTCCACCACCTGAGGGGGCCAACAAGAAGAAGACCTTTACTGACCCTCCTGTTCATTTGTCGGGAAGAAAAAATGTTCCTGGTACATTTTTAATCATGTAAAAGTAAAAAAAACAAATCCCAATAAACAGTTTAAACCTCACTGCTAATGATTCAGTGAGTAATCAGTGTAATCATCATCAGCGCCATCAGGATTAGACACAGTGGTTTCATAAAAATATACTTTCAAACTATATATACACACACACATATATATATATATATATATATATATATATATATATATATATATATATATATATATATATATATAATAACATATATATACACATTTGATACACAATCACTGATTTAGCAGGTTTTCCCACTTACAAAGAATGAGAAGAGGTCTGTAATTTTCATCGTAGGTACACTTCAACTGTGAGAGACAGAATCTAAAAAAAAAAATCCAGAAAATCACATTGTATGATTTTTAAATAATTAATTTGTATTTTATTGCATGAAATAAGTACTTGATACAATAGAAAAATTGAACTTAATATTTGGTACAGAAACCTTTGTTTACAATTACAGAGGTCAAACGTTTCCTGTAGTTCTTGACCAGGTTTGCACACACTGCAGCAGGGATTTTGGCCCACTCCTCCATACAGATCTTCTCTAGATCTTTCTAGAGAAGAAAGACACTCTGACACAGAGTTTCAGCTCCCTCCAAAGATTTTCTATTGGGTTCAGGATCTGGAGACTGGCTAGGCCACTCCAGGACCTTGAAATGCTTCTTACGAAGCCACTCCTTCGTTGCCCGGGCGGTGTGTTTCGGGATCATTGTCATGCTGGAAGACCCAGCCACAACCCATCTTCAATGCTCTTACTGAGGGAAGGAGGTTGTTGCCCAAAATCTCGCGATACATGGCCCCATCCATCCTCTCCTCAATACACGGTGCAGTCGTCCTGTCCCCTTTGCAGAAAAGAAAAACTAAAAGCACCCCCAAAGCATGATGTTTCCACACCCCATGCTTCACAGTTGGGATGGATATTCTTGGGATGGTAATCCTTTTTCTTCCTCCGAACACGGCGAGTGGAGTTTATACCAAAAAGTTCTATTTTGGTCTCATCTGACCACATGACCTTCTCCCATGCCTCCTCTGGATCATCCAGATGGTCACTGGCAAACTTCAGACGGGCCTGGACGTGTGCTGGCTTGAGCAGGGGGACCTTGCATGTAACGCGCTGCTGGATTTTAATCCATGATGGCGTAGTGTGTTACTGATGGTAACCTTTGAGACTGTGGTCCCAGCTCTCTTCAGGTCACTGACCAGGCCCTCCCGTGTAGTTCTGGGCTGATCCCTCACCTTTCTCATGATCATTGATACTCCACGAGGACGAGATCTTGCATGGAGCCCCAGTCCGAGGGAGACTGACAGTCATCTTGGGTTTCTTTCATTTTCTAATAATTGTGCCAACAGTTGTTGCCTTCTCACCAAGCTGCTTGCCTGTTGTCCTGTAGCCCATCCCAGCCTTGTGCAGGTCTACAATTTTGTCCCTGGTGTCCTTAGACAGCTCTTTGGTCTTGCCCATGGTGGAGAGGTTGGAGTCTGATTGATTGAGTGTGTGGACAGGTGTCCTTTATACAGGTAACGAGTTCAAACAGGTACAACAATTAATACAGGTAACAGGTAATGAGTGGAGGATAGGAGGGCTTCTTAAAGATGAACTAACAGGTCTGTGAGAGCCAGAAATCTTGCTGGTTGGTAGGTGATCAAATACTTATTTCATGCAATAAAATACAAATTAATTATTTAAAAATCATACAATGTGATTTTCTGGATTTTTTTTTAGATTCTGTCTCTCACAGTTGAAGTGTACCTATGATGAAAATTACAGACCTCTTCATTCTTTGTAAGTGGGAAAACTTGCAAAATCGGTGGTGTATCAAATACTTATTTTCCCCACTGTATGTGTGTATAGATGAGGATTTGTATTGAACAGAGATAATGATTACACTAATTAAGGTCAACAGCAGCAAGAAGTTTCACAGTAAAAAAATACTTTTACGTCACAGGAGGGTTTTAATAGAAAGACGTCGCCTGAAGGCGTCACTCTGATGGTTGATAAAGTCACAGCAGATTTATGAAGTCGTGTTGTTGTTTTATGGAGCTCAAAGTTAAAGCTGCAAAGGGAATTTTACTTATTCCTATTGTTTCCTGTTTCCTGTTTTGTATGTTTCGTGTGTTTCGCGTGTTTCTGTGTTTGTACCTGTGTGTGAGGTCCGCTCTGCTCGGCCGCCAGCTGGTCGAACACGCAGCCGTATTCCTCGTAGATCTTCTGCATCTCGTTGATGTGACTCGCCACCTTCTCCATCGCTCGCAGCGCCTCTGTGTGACACCAGGTGAGATACAGGTGTGTTGTACCTCAGGTCAGGTGTGTGTGTGTGTTTGTTTATATGTGCCTATGCCTGTGTGTGTGTGTGTGTGTGTGGTACCTGTCAGGTGTGTGTGTTCGGGGCTCTCGGGGTCGGTCAGGGACACCAGCTCTCGGAGCAGCAGCGGGTACTTCAGGACTCTCTGAACAGGTTTGATTAGGTACGACTCCAGAGAGGACGAGTGCTGATTGGTCGGATTCCTCGCCTCCAGGAAGTTCTTGAAGGCTCCGTCCGTCTTGGCTGTGAAACGACATCATGTTTCAGTACAAACGGGACGCGTCCCGTGAAGGTCACGAAGGACTAAAGATCAGACGTCACCTCTCTCCAGAACTTTCTGGACCTTGATGTGGTTGGCACAGAAGCCGCTATAGTGCTTGAAGTGGTCGGCGTAGTAAAGGAAAGATCCTCCCAACGAGAAGAGCAGTTTCTGAGAGCAAAGAGAGAAACGGGACGATTGAATCCACCGAAACACGTGAAGGCGAAGTGAAAGGACGATCAGGTCTGTACCTTGAACTGCCCAGGTGTGTCCAGGTGGCTGAAGTCGGGACAGGAAGCGATCTGCTCCTCCAGCGTTTGAAGGAAAACTCTCTGGAAGTCCAACATCTCGGGCAGGCTGCCGAACAGCGCCTCCATCTGAGGGAGAGACGCAGCGGTGAGACGGCGACAAGCAGCCGACATGTCGACAGCTTCAGGTGTGTGTGTGTGTGTGTGTGTGTTTTTACCTCCTCTTTGCGGAGGAAGGTCTCCGTCTGCAGTGGAGTCAGGTACACGTCGAACAGACAGACCAGGTCCTGACAGACACACGGACAGAAGTTCATTTATTCCAAAGGTTCGCTCTGTTTGATTTTCCTACTAAAATATGATGAAACTAAATTAAACAGAATATTTAAAGAGAGTCCAGACAGCGAACGAAACGACAGCTGAAAACAGGAACAGGTTTGATAATGTTACTGCAGAATAATAATCATAATGAACAGAGTTATTAATCAAAGATTAATTAATCAAAGATTAATAACTCATGTGCAGCTCATCAATCCTGAATGATATTAAAGTGCTGTTAAATTTAAAATGTATCTTTAAATTCTGTTTTTCTGTGTTATACTGAAATATTAGAAACTGTAGTACTGATAATAAGAGTATTAGCAGCAACAGTACCGTGACTTACAGCAGTATTACACAGCAGTATTACACAGTCGTAGTACTGCAGTCGTTCTGACCTTGACGTAGGACTTCTCGGTGTCGACCAGCTCCTGGATGACTTTACGCAGACGCTGACACACACTCAGGTGGGCGGGGCTCGCTGGCTGAAGCCCCGCCTCTCTGCTGTACGGGTTCCTGGGGACATCAGGCTCCACCGCTCGGCCTTCTGGGAAAGTCTGGTACAGAGAGTAGACCCGCTCCACGTTCTGAGGGGGGACAAAGTAAAACCACAGTTCAGACGATTTAAACTGGAACCATCAGACCAACAGTACCACATGTACTACCATATACTACACTGTGCTACAATATACTACACTGTACTACTACAATATATATATAGCACAGTGTAGTGTATATTGTAGTATATATGGTACTATATATATATATATATATATATATATATATATATATATATATATATATATATACAATATATAATATATACCACAGTATAGTATTATAGACTCTAACATAGTACAGTATACAGTAGTACTGTGTTATACTTTATAACGTAGTACTGCTCTCCCTCGCTCTCTGTAAAATAAACACAGTTTGACCCTGAGGGAGGATGAGGCGTTCACTGACCGGCCGCCTCGTTCATCATCATAATGGTCTGCCACAGTAATGAAGTGCTGCGGGCGGCGGGGTCCTCCGCTCGGTTTGTGGTACCTGGAGCGACTCACGTTCACGCTCACAGAGATGTTTAATGGTTCGTTAGGGCGAGCGCGTCCGACCGCAGAGGAGACGCTTCAACACGTCCCACTGTGAGAACGGTTCATTAAACGCAGCAGAGGAGCGTCTGTGGAGCTTCATGAGGGCGCAGCAGACGCTCAGCTCTTTACTCAATTTGGCAAAATTAAAAACCTCCCAGGAAACAAAACGCAGTAAAAGTGGCAAAAGTTTGTGGACAGCTGCTCTCTGCAGCTGACAGAGCAACATGTGTGTGTTCAGCTGCAGCAACACGCCGTGAAAACAACCTTTAACCGACGGGATGTTCACTACAGACCAACATGTCTGACCTTTGACCCCTGACCCTCCCCCCCCGTCTGTTTACCAGCAGGACGAGGCCGTCATCGGGCCGCCGGACGCTCAGGCAGCAGGTCGCCTCGTCCAGCAGCCCCGCCAGGCCGGGAAACACCTCCCCTCCCTCCTCCTCCTCCTCCAGCGTCTCCTTGTCCTCCTCCGGCGGCAGCACCCAGCACAGAGCGCCCATGGTCAGGGAGCAGGACGTGGGAGAAGCCTCGGCCAGGGTCAGAGGTCGCCTGCGGGAGCCGTTCCCACCGCCCGTCAGGAACAACATCTACGAGCCGTCTCTGCCTCTGCGAGCCGACGCCATTAATCTCCTGTGCTCGTTACAAACAAACGGTCCTCCGAGCGTAAGCCCGGATTAACAGGCTGATCAGAGGTCATGTGACACACAAGGTGTCGCAGCCTCAGGAGGAACAGGAGGACTGTGGGAGAGGATTTCTGCAGGTGAAGGAAGCGACTGGACTGCATCAGTCAGTTTGTGTATTTCTGGTTTGATCATCACTCAGCTGAAGACCACACAGGAAGAGGAAACAGGAAATAAAGAAATGAAAGCCTCACCTGCAGCTCGCCGTCCTCACACGGTTTGGAAGAAGAAACGCCGTCACAGACAGGAAGCAGCACGCCGTCTGAAGAATCTGTGAAACCAAGAGCAAGAAATGTTGTGATAAAGAACTCTGACCTTTGACCTCTGAGCTGTCAGACGGGTCACTTCAGCAGCACCAGAGTTTAGATCTCTTTATGGATCCTATGTTCACTTCATCAGGATCAATATCAATCATTATTCATTGATTATTGGTAAAATAAAACCTAACCCTCTGAAAGGGAAATCCTGCAGGCAGTTTACCCAGAATCCCCTGGGGCTGCACTGCTGATCTAACCGTATCTGAGGCAGCATCGACCTTCTGTCAGAATAAAAGCCTTTTATTTCAAAGTAAAAGCTCCTCTGGGAGCTCCTGCTGAGCCACAGTCTGATCTGAGTCTCCTCCTGGTCTAACCTGACGTACCGGAGGCCCCGGTCAGGGGGTCCGGGGGGGCCTGGGGCCGGCAGGGGTCACCGGGGTCAGGCCAGACAGCGGCAGGCTCCTCGGGGTCAGGTGACTCGTCTCTCCGGAGCAGCAGCTGCAGCTTCTGGTGGCTGAAGAGACTCTGCATCAGGTCCAGGTCCAATCCGGACACGGCGGCCCCGTTCACGGCCAGGACCTCGTCCCCCGCCCTGAGGCCTGATGGGAAACAGGAACAAAGTCAAACATTAAGTTTTAATCAATCAATCAATCAATCAGTCAATCAAAAAGGAAGTTTCACATTAAGACTCTGAAGAACAACAGATCCACATTACTATTTCAATATCAAAGTAATAATCTATCAATAATCTTCACCAATCTCTCATTAATCATAACAAGCTGTGAGCTGGTTCTGGAGTTGTTGATATCAAACATGATGACAGAACCAAAGAATCAGAATCAGAATCAGAATCAGGATTAAGAAGCAGACCTTCTCTGGCTGACAGTCCCTGCTGGTCCACCTCGCTGACGTAGACGTGACTTTTTCCGGCTCCGTCCACGTGACCTGTTACAGCAAAACCTGCAAACCAAACAGCTTTTATAGATTTTGTCTTATTTCACAGACAAAAACAGAGAAAACACAAACTTATAAACAAACATCGACTTGTTATAAAAGAGTTTTCTAAAAATATTTTGGACAGAACAACATTCACCTTATAAGGTAAAAATGTTCCTGATAAATCACCATCTTATCAATATTCTCATTTCATGTGTGGGATCTTTTTCTCACCAAAGTCTTTGTCAGCGTCGAGTCGACAGATGTTCAGAGAGAAAACGTGGAGCTGCAGCTCATCACACACCTGAAAGACAGCGGGAGCAGATATTGATTATCCTGACACTGATTATTGAATTTATATTGAGTTTAATGTGATTCATGTCTGAATCATGAGAAGAAACACACACACACACACACTGAATGAAAGGAGATCAACATGCAGGTAACGAGTCAGTGAACACACCTGCAGAGCTGCTGCTCGTCCTGCAGGGGGCGCCGCCTCCCTCTGATTGGACGAGTCGAGTCTCTGCAGACACACAAAGGTTCAGTTTTAATACATGAACGTTTACGAGCACGAGATAAATAGGAAAAACATTTTACAACCTATTTTTAGATCATTTAGTTCATTTATTTAAACAGAAAGCATCAAAAGAACATCAGCACAAAAAATCTATCAAAAGATCATCAATGAAGAAAAAAACTCAAATCTTCTGTTTCCTGTTTTTTTTTCAGCTGAGCTGCAGGTTTGAGTTTGTTTTTATCTGATAAAGATTCAGAAACACTCGAAGAGTTTCTCCTTCTTCATCTCAGTTTGTACCTGTGAAAAATGCTGCTTTCTGATTGGCTGAGAGGATCAACTACAGAGGAGTGTGAAGATGAAGCAGCAGGAGGAGGAGGAGGTGTCACACTGAGAGGAAGAAGAGAAGGAAGGAAGTTAAAGGAGGAGCTGAGGAGGTGGGGGGTCGCTGTGCCCCTTCAGAGGGATTAACACGGAGGGACAAAGGAATTCTGGGAGAATAAAAAGGCTCTCAGACCTTTTAATCCCCCCCCTCAGCAGGTTGCTATGAAACAGCTGTCTGACCAACCAAACACCGTCTCCTCCTTTCACATCCTCCCTTTGTTCTCCTCCTTTCTCCTCCTCTCCTCCTCGGGGGGGTCAAAGGGCGACAGGTGGCAGCAGGCAAGTGTGTGGACGCCCACGTCTTCTCCAGTTTGTCTTTCTCCTCTTTAAAACATTTTATTCTCAAAGTAAAAAACAACTTTTCTCTTGTCGTACTTTTCCTTCCTTTTCATGAAATGATGATGATTAATTACGGCTGCAAAGTTTTTGGGGCTGCTGGAAACAAATATTAGAGATTTACAGAAGTTTAATATTTTTATAATACAACTTTAATGTGACGACGTTTTCTTGTAAACTCTTCAGAACTTTGTTTGTGTTTCTCTTTTTCCTGTTTCCACAAAGTCATAAAAGTTTAATTTTACAACATTTTGTTCTGAAAATAGAACAAAACCTTCCTCATAATATTAGTTAAGGTATGTCATGATATTGCTGCGTAAAAACTAGAAAAAAGTAAAAGTCCTAATTTTGTGTAAAGCTGCAACGATCAGTCAGTGAATCGATTGGTCTGCATCATCAGTTATTGATCAGTCTTTCAGCTTCTCACATTAACACACACACACACTCGTTATTTTTTTAGTCACACTAAAATGATCTGTTGAGGAAAAAGAAAGGCTTTGATCCTAAACTGTGTTCGGGATCAAAACCAAAATTAGCCCCAGGGAATCATGGGAAGAAATGAGGGCTTGAGCTGTGCTGAAATTACAGGTTAGTGTGGTGGCAGCAGTAATCAGAGCGGAGGAGCTGCAGTCAGCCTGGAGTCTGGAGACCACCGACCGACAGCGAACGCATCGTCATCACTGCAGCATGTGGAGGCAGCGTGGAGACGAATCAAACACGGACACGACGGTCAGTGTTTGAAACGTCTGAGTTAACCACGTGTCTGTGAACTCATCACTTTAAATGCTGCTCTATTAGTTAAAAAACACACACAAATACAGATTTACATTTGTGTGTGTTAGTTGTCGTACGTGTGTGTGGTGTGTTTGAGCCTGAAAGAGGTTAAAAAGCTGACGACAGCTGAAATATTCAAACTGTAAATGTACGTTAACGTTGATCCAGGAGGGATTGTTGAGCACAGACACACACACGCTTTTGTTGACAGTCATCGTCTTTTCAGCAGGACGTGGTTCAGAGCCCGGTCTGTGTGGGCCCGGACAAAACCAGCTGTTTGTCTCGATGCAGAAATTAAATCCACATGTCCTCCACAGATCAGACTGCCTCCGTGAATCATCTGATCTGAGAGCAGATCCACTAAACCAACAAGAAGTCCAAACTGATGCTGTGAATCTGCTCAGATCCTGTCCTGAGGTCCCTGAACGCTGCAGGACGGAGACTGAGGAGTCTGTGTCCACATACTTTTGGCCAGATGGAGCATTTCACTTTGTTTTACAGATGTTTACATGCTGAACGGACAAAAGTCAGATTAAATCTCTCTCTGAGCTCTCTGATTGGTCGGTGATTAGTGGAGCCAAACCAAAGCAGAGCTTCACCTTTTTATGTCGACCGAAGGACGAAGTGGATTCACTCAGACGAGACGCTCAGTCTGCTCTGGGGGGGCTCGGGGGGGCTCGGGGTCGTGATTTCAGTCTCTTCAGGTCTATTAAAGACACGTGCTGTCGTGTTAACTCGGAGGTGTGTCCAACATCCGTCTGTCACACACGCAGCCAAAACAAACCTCCAGCACAGAGAGATTTATCTGCTCTGGACTCCCCGAGGCCCAAAATAGCTCGCTGTTTATCAGGAGGGGCCTCAGCAGCCGAGCATGATGGGAACTTCAGCTGGCTTCAGAAACCTGCCTCGTAAAGACAAACTGCAGCGTGAGATCAGCGTCTTTAAAGAGGTTTCAACATTTCACAGAGACGACATGACGAAGCTCCAGAAGTCAAACAACAGTCAGACCGACCAATCAGCGACCAGCTTTATAAAAAGAAGTGTTTCCTGTTTGTCCCCCAGCAGGCATCACTTGGTCTGCCAGTCATCGGCTGTGCAGCGTTTTGAAGATGAATAAAGTCATCATCAAATCATCGTGTCTTTGTGAGGAGACCAAAAGTTTTAAAGTTTAGAAGTAGTAAAGAAGAAGTGAAGTCTTCTACCTGAGCGGAGTGTCTGCTGGGTCTCTTCAGTCCATCCAGAGGCTTCAGGGAGGACGGCAGGCCCCTCCTCCTCCTGCTTCCTCCTGACACACTCTGACGCCGGCGTCTCAGCGTCACCTCGTCCCGACTGCACACCTGAGCACAGACGGGGTTAGAAACGATCACAGAGAGGAGAAGTAGCTTGTTCAGTTTACAGTCTAAAAAATAAAGTCGTTACCAGAGCGTGGAAGGAGGACACGGAGAAGACGCCCAGACGTCCCAGCATGCTCTTGGAGGGCCGGCTGGCCACGGCGAGGAGGCTCTTTGGGTTCGGGAGCTCGCTGCCCTGCAGGCTGGACAGATAGCAGCGCAGCCGGAACAGATCCAGGTTCAGTTTCTCCAGGTTCTGCTCCCACTGCTGGATCTGAACACAGCGAGAAGCTGATCACTGATCAATACAGCTGATCGATGACCAATATCTATCAGCTGTACCTGCACATGATTTAAAATGAGGGATTAAAAACAACGTTACAGGCAGATCCTCCTCAGGAGAGACTCAGCAGCTCATTTCATTCTGGATCTTTTTCTTTTAAGTCATTAAAAATCCTTAAAGAGTCATTAATTTAAAATATTTTATAATCCTCATATAACTGTGTTTATATGTTGTAATGTTCATATGTGATGTCACACGTGTTCATGTTTATTACTGTTGCTGCTCGTTGGTATGTTGCCCCCCCCCCTTTAATGTGTAATTGAACGTTGATCAGTGAGATTAGCCTTTAATCTGCAGTCAGAGGAGCTCTGAGGTCAAACAGCAGCTCTGGGATCAGTTTCACTTTCAAGGATTAAGCTGAATCGGGAGGTCGTCTTTCCTCACATCCACTCTAACTACATTTCCCAGAAGCCCCAGAGGCTCCAGTGGACAGGCGCGTGTTTTCATTAGATATAAAGGAGCCGGAGCTTCTTCAGGTTCCTGCTCAGGATGAATCAGGAGGTGGATTCCAGCAGCAGTAAACGTCCACACGTCTCTGTGAAGGTCTGAAGGTTTCCTCGCTCAGGTGGCGTCGCTGCTTTTTCGGCCTCAACATTTGCTTCATGATGTCACTCTCAGCAGCCTCATCTGGCTCCGTCGTTAGCGGGAAAAGGTTTGTTGTTTCAGGCTGCCCGTAACAGCCCCAAACATCTGGAACAGATATTAAACTCGACTCCACGTGAGATTGAGCTCCGAGATTTTTCTGCTGCCAGAACGTCCTGCAGGCAGGTTGTTATGTAAAGACTCACACAGAGTTTCCTCTCACAGCGAAGAACAAGATGCCAACAAGCACATCGTCATCAGGCCGCCGCCAACACTTTAACCTTTCTAACGTCACTGATTCGACGCGGCTCACGTCAACAGATCTTTGTTGCTTGTACTCTTTTCATCTATTCAGGATTTACAGTCACTTCCACCACCTAACAACACGTGTACACTAAAACACTTCACTCCTCTATTTTCTTTCATTAATCCGAGCAGGTCTCCACGGCAACACGCTCCATCCCCTCAATCTGGAGGTGTTCCCAGGCCAGGTGAGATGTTAGCACAGTGTTTGTGGTCTCCTGCCTGTTGGATGTGTCCAGCAGACCTCCAGCGGAAAGAGCCCAGCAGGACCCTGATCAGATGCTGAATCACCTCCGCTGGCTCCTTCAGATTCGACGCGAGCTTCCACTGCATGTCCGAGCTCCTCAAACCCCCCCGAGGCTGAGCCTACACTCACGGTGCTGACTCTCTTTTATTAAAAAATATTCAGGGATGTTTATATTGATGTGATACTATCAGAGGCACTGACCTGGCTCTCCACGGCCTTCCTGTTCTTGTGCTCCTTGATGACGGACAGCTGCAGCTCCGCCATCTTCTTCATCTTCCCGTCCATGTCGATCTTGTGCAGCAGCGAGCGGCTCTGACAGCGGAGGAGACGCAGCGTGTCCTCCCTCCCCTGACGCTTCGCCAGCAGGGAGGCGCTCGCAGAGTGGATCGCCGTCACCCAGTTCTCCAGGTCGGTCTGGGTGGTGGCCTGAGGGGGGGGGACAAGAGGAGGAGACAGAAATAAAGTTTATATTTAATCAAATCTGCTTTAGAAGAAGGAGAAACTGTGAAAATGGTCCAACAAGTCCAGACTCAGTCCGGTCCTTCAGGTTTCTGATGATAAAATATTTGAGCTTTTTGATGACGTCTTATTTACTTTTTATTGTTGTTTTCTAATTTCTTCTTAATTTTCTGGATTTTTCATATTTTATTTATTTATTCAGCTTTTCACATTTTCACTGCAGGTCTGAATGTTTCAGGAGTAAAATCCTTTGAAGTCATCAGACGCTAAACTTCGCTCTCTTTACGTTCATCCAGCTGTTCCTGAGAACAAACTAAACATTTTCTTTTCTCATTTCTTGACACGATCAGGCGTCTCGGAGGGAAAGCGGCTCGTTGTCGGGGTCGTTGTCGTAAAGAGGAGCATTTGTTGTAGTAATTAGCCGGGTGTCGTGACTCCCATTAGAAGCTTTCTCCTCCTCCTCCCTCCATCTTCAGCTCCTTTCAGCTCCTGACAAAAGCTCCTCGATGCCTCAGCGCCCCTCCTCCTCCTCCTCCGGGGGGCCGTGGAGTCGCGATGTGGACGGACCGCCGTGTGATTTGTGTGTCTGTAAACACACTCCACAGCTGAGAGGAGTGAAGAAGTGCTGCGAGCTCGTAAAGGGCGTCAGGACGAAGAGACAAATGTTCCCTCCTGCTGCAGCCTCTTTTAGACCTGATCTGTGAAGTCCTGCTTCTCCTGTTGGACAGCAGCTCATTGATCTAAGGGTTCGTCCTGGTGTGGATCCACTTACTGTTCTGAACTCAGTGTCCACTGGAAGGAAACCAGGAGGAAGTGATCCTGATTGTCTTCTGGCCTTCAGCGCCTGAATCCTGAACTGTGCTCGAGCTCTGTGCATGTTTGTGGTGACGCTGATGGTTTCTGTGCTGCAGAGAAACCTCAGCCCTCCACAACACCACGTCCATTCACACTGTTCAGGGCCTGAAATGACAGACCGTGATGGGAGGAAAAAATGCAGCCCATCAGGAGGAGAGGATCCAAATATAGAAAGGAGGGACCAGAACTTCCCGGAAAGAAAGAATGTTAAAAATGTCCCAGCAGCAGAGTTATTTACTGAATTTGATCCTGGTTGTTTGTGAATCACGTCTGGTTGTGATTTCAGATCTCATGCTGCGTTCAAGGACCTCGGGACGTTCTTAAATGCAGCAATAAACTTTGATTCTTGCTCAAACATGCACACAAACACCACAAATGAATAACAAAAGGAAAAGTGTGTGTCTGTGTGTGAGCGGTGTCTCACCTGGAACAGGTAGACGTCTCCGTGTGAGTTGCTCAGACAGAAGATGTTCTCCTTCTTGGGATGCTCGGGGACGGCCTGCACGATGCTGTCGTCGGCCAGCAGAGCGTAGCGAGGAGAAAGCTCCTGGTCGGCGCTGACGTTTTTCCCGTAGGTTTCATAAAACAGCAGAGTGCAACCTGAGGGGACACAATAATCATCAATGATCAATCAATCAATCGATAAGCATTTCCTGACACGCCATCATCCACAAACAGTGAAGCAAACTGAGCATTCCTCCACTTTATTACCGTTAAATATGAAGGTAAAGATCTTCTTACATTTCCTTTTGATATTTTTGATGCTACTGTCTACTTTATAATGTCTGTTTTATATTTAATGTATACTTTTTTTCTCTACTTACTGCCTTTATATTTTTTTAACAAACATATCAAGACAGACAATTTGAACAGACTTATCGAAAGTCCTTCTGCCAAATGAAATAAACTGAATAACGTCCACTTAGATTGAAGTCTAAGATTTTTATTCCACACTCTTCTTGTCAAAACGTGGCACCTACATTACCCACAATGCAACTGCTGTCTCTGACTCAAGTGACGTCACAAGAGGACATTTATCAGCTGGAGACACTAAAGAGTAAAACATCTTCAGCTCCCAAACACCTGGAAACACCTGGAAACACCGTGTTACTCCCCTTGGATCTATTTGTCGTCAGGCGGAGGGATATGGTTACCTTTCAGCGTGACCCAGTAGTGTTTCCACTTGCGGCGGGCGACCAGCTCCAGCTTCCTGTCCTTGCTGACGGTGATGAGAGCTTTGAAGGAGAGCCATCCGGCCCGTCGCACCACACCCTGCTCCTTCTCAAACAGGATGTCCAGCAGCTCGCCTCCTCCCACCGCCGCCTCCCTGGCGTCCATCTCCTCCTCCTCCTTCCTCCTCCTCCTCCTCTTCCTCCTCCTCTCTATCCCTCCCCCTCTGATGGCTCCTCGGGTCCGGTCAGGCGTCCGTCGGCGGTGCTGCTGCAGCCCGTCTCCAGCTCCTTCATGAAGTTCTCGTAGACGTTCTGCCGCTGAAGGTTGCTGCTCTGGTTCTGGTTCTGGTTCAGGCTTCTGGAGGAGCCACAGAGGCCTGGTGGGAACTGGTTCTGGTGCTGGTTCAGAATGTGGAGAGGGTTGGCGGACCAGTGAGTGCTGCAGCCGACCAGCCCAGAGTCCATCCCGGTGAAGTCGTACGGCTCCTGAGGAGGAATCAGACGGTTTGATCTGGTTCTTAATCTCGTTTAATCATTACTGCTTAACGAGGGCTGAGAGGAGGACGGGGGGGGTTTATCTTTATCTTTAATTGTTTTAATTTTTATTTTAATTGTTTTAATTTATCCTTACTTTTAATTGTTTTAATTTATCATGTTCTCAAACCAGCAGTGAGTGAATCTGCTGATAAACACTTTGTTACAGCATGACGTCTCTACTTCCTCTAAAAACTATTTAAACACCATGAACACACACTGAGTTTATTTTGACTGAGTTTATTTTCAATCACACACACACACACACACACAGTTTACTCCGTCCTGCTGCTACAAATTAATCACATCACACACACACACACACACACATTACTCAAGTCCTAGATTTGCTCCGCTGCAGAAAATACAAATTTTTACTAGAGCAGCAAATGTGGATTCTTCCGCCGCAGAAAATAATCCCTGACAAATGAATTGTTTCCTGTTTGTTTGATTAAAAACTACGATGAGCTACGATGATGTTTTAAATTACTGAGACTTTTAAAATATGAAACTAAATATCTGTGATGTGTTTTTTTTTTGCATTTCCTAATCATAACATAAATATATATTAACACCAGATTTATTCTAACACCATAATACGACTGTTGTTCTCCGTTTTTTGGTAAATTTTCTTTTAAAGAGTCAGAAGTGTTTATGAGTCTGTTTTAACAAGCATTTTCACGCTCATTACAGATAACTGCGTGTTAATAAGTTTTGTTCCGTTGCTGCAGCACTTTGTGAGTTTGTGCTAAGAAACCAAGAGAAAGAAGGATTAATGTAAATAAAAATGTGAATATGTATATATATTTATTCATGAAACAGACTTTTATTATTGCTCAGAGGTTGTAAAATAATATTTAAGGACTGTGCCACACTTATCTGTCATATATTTTAGTCAAGCCATTCTGTATTAAATATTTAACATGTTTTAATCTTATATATTAGATATTTAATGTTTACTTAAGAAGTATTTTCACGGTAATAACTACTATGTTCAAGTGAGTTCATACTGCTTACTTATATTACTATAGTGATAGTAGAATGTACAGTATGTACTATGACAAAATCCTGTATGGAGGACAATTTTACCTCAAACTCAATTTTAACAAAAAAAATACAATAGCATTAATTAATTGTCAAAAATAAGAAGGAAACAAAAAAAAGTAGGAAAGTGGGAAAGAATTACAAAACAAACTACATATGAAAACTACAGCTAATACTGCATATTATAAACCAGTAGTACTGCTAGAAGTACTTTAACTGTTAAAAATGGAAGATTTAAAATGCCTAAATAAGAAGAAATCAAACGGAGAAATAAAGTGAAATATAGATTCAGACACTTTAAATCTTCCATACTTGACTTCCTCTACCTGACGCCGGCCGTGTCTCACCTGGATCCTCCTCTTCTTCCTGCTCAGACTTCCTGTCCAGTCGCTGAGTCGTCTGATTCGGCTCTTCAGGAAGTCTTTGCGGTTGTTCCCGGAGGTTGTGGAGGCGGCGACAGGCTCAGCCCTGCGACAGGGGAGCGTCATGGAGGAGTAACGCTGCTCTGCGCCTCCTCCACATCCCTCCTCCTCCATGACATCACCCAGCAGCGCCGCGGACGAGGCGGCACTCTGCTGCAGGGAGGTGTCCGGTGTGGTGGGGAAGGCAGGCAGCGTGTTGTGGCGGGGGTAAACGTTGTCCAGCGAGGTGGCGGACGGTGACAGCAGGCTGAAGTCTCTCAGGTCAGGCTGCAGGATCAGAGAGTCCCCGATGCCGCTGTCCTCCGTCCGGCTGGAGGAGCAGGTGTTGTAACCTGCGGCAGAGGTGAAGCCGTTGCTCTGGGCGGCGGGGAAGAGGAGGCCGGGGTTAAATCCAGGAGCGATGTCCACCTGTGCTGAGAAGAAGGTGTTGTACCCGCTGCTGGTGGTGGCGGTCTCCTCCGTGCGGGTGGAGGAGTAGGTGGTGTACCCGCTGCTGTTGGCCTCGCTCTGCCCGCAGACGAACACGTTGTCGGCCTGCTCGCTGGCCGCCCCCCACGGCAAGTCGTACCAGGAGCCGTCGGAGCTGAGCGAGCTGCCCTTGCTGGTGCACAGGGAGGGTTCGGCCACCGGGGCGCCTTTGGAGGCGGTGCTGGTGGTGTTGGGGAGGCCGCTGAGCCCCTGTGGCTTCACGGGGACGACCCTGCTGTTGGTGAACTCCACCCTCATGCTGCCGTCTTTGCTCAGCAGCACCTTCGGGCTGCCGCCGCTCTCCAGGGACGTCCGGTCGCCACAAACCCCATTACTCCTGTTACTGCCATTCTCCAGGTATCCGAACTGGGGCCCTCTGATGTATCTCTGAGGAGACCCGGCTCCCAGTGTGGAGCCTCTTCTGGGAGCTTTGGGGACGTGTTTGTAATGCCAGGAGGTGTGCGGCGGGTGGTTGGGGTAGCTCCTCCCATTGCAGCCTCCCTGACTGCTCCTCCACCAGCTGCGAGCTGACGGCACCTCCTCCCTCCTGCAGGAGAACCTGAGTGAGGACTTGGCAGGAGGGACGAAGCTGCTGTGACTGTCTGTGTTTCCCATCGCGACCTGGAGGGCGACATCATCAAAATGAGACATAAACCGCAGTCTGCCTTTAACCTCACAGAGACGTTTATAAAGATTCAGATTTCAACCAAACACTCATATATTTAAATATTTAACTTCACCGAAGACAAAGAAACAAATTCATCTGACTCAAAGCAGCTGAAGGTCTGAAGGAGCAAAAATAAGAGTCCAACTTCACCTGCTGGAGTTTCACACCTGCATCACCTAAACCAGCACGTGTTCAGATAAACAACAACAACAACACTAATAATAATAACAATAATCATCGTGATAATAATAATAACAATAATAATAATAATAACATAATCAATAATAATAATAATAATAACAATAATAATAATAATAATAATAATAATAATAACCACAGTAGGATTAAACTGCTCCATTCATTCATTACAAAGTGTTTAAATTTCACCAGGACCAGTTGTTTATTAAAGCTTTTGTACTTTCCTCAAATGTTGCAGTAAATCCTGAATATTTCCTACAAAACTACTCTTACTACTGCTCAGTACTACATCGATTTCTGCTCCTTGAAGTCAAATGGTTTCCTGCTTCAGACACACACAAATCAATGAAACTTCATCTCATGAGCCACAAACTGAGTCGACATAAAAAACAAACGGGTCAGATGAAATATTAAAAAATAAAAAGATACATTTCCATAAAAGAACAAAAGTGAATAAGAGGAAATAAAAGTTTTACCAGTTTGTAGTTTTTTTGTCCTCAGAAACTGAAGCCCAGCAGCTCCTTCATGCTCTCTCTCTCTTCAGCACTGAAGCTCGCTCTGTCGCCTCCAGCTGCTCTCTCCCTCTCCCTCTCCTCTCTCTCTCAGTGTTTGTCTATGTCGCTCGCCCGCTCTCTTCACACCGGCTCATCTGTTGGGGGAGAACAGGGGGAGGGAGGGGCTTTGTGAGCTTCAGCACACAGACTTTGCTTTTGTGCCCCCCCTCCATGACGTCGGGGCTCCTTAAAGCAGACCTCGCTCTGTCTCCTGTTTATTTTGGTTTTCTGGAATGTGGAGCAATTTTCTCCTCGTTTTCTCTCTTTCTGTTTCTTTAATGTCTTTTTTATCAATCTGAGGTCATCAGACAGCAGCTATTTTAAGAAAACTTTCTTATTCAAGTAGAGACAGCAGAGCTCTAAATGACCTTCATTACTGATGAAAACCATGTTTAATAGTCAGAAAGTTTTCCAACAGCTTCCAAAAGTGCAGGCCGACGTTTTTATTCACATTCACTTTGTGACGATTTAAAAAGAGAAATACTCACAAAGAATAAACAAACCAGACAATTTGTTTGTTTAACGAATCACTGAAAACCATCAATAGTTGATTAATTACCACTGTTAACTGATGGTTTCAACGCTCATTAAGACTGAAACTACAAAACAAAACAAGAGGACTCGATCAAAACCAAACGCTGTCACAGGACAGAGGAAAGATTCGAGACAAGTCTGAGTCGAAACACCCACAAAACCACAAAGACGCTCCTCACGGGTCCTCAATGTCAACGCTTCGTTAAACGAGGACCTTTCCAGGACCTCTCCAGGACCTTTTCCAGGACCTTTTCCAGGACCTGCCCGCGCCTTCCTGCCTGATTTATTCTGATTTTCAGTCCAGTTGCGATATAAACAAACATCATCGTTACGCTCAGACGTCCGAACGTCAGGCTTCCTGAACCTGAGCGCTCATTTCCTGAGCGAGCCAGGCAGAGGTTAAGGGTCACGGCGGACTTGAGGTTCGGTGCGTTTTTATCGAAGTGACGCCCATCCTGTCCCACTGAGCTGAGGAGGACGGAGGAGGACAGCCGACGGCAACACAATGCACTGCTGACCCCAAACGCATCCGTGACCTTTGACCCCTCTGAGTGAAACAAGGATGGGAGGGGCTGCGGAGAAAGCTCGACAGCTGGAACGCCCGACGGTGGCGAGGAGCATCGAGGAGGAAGGAGCTCGACAAGCCTGGAACCTGAACCGAGGTCTGATGGGAGGTTTGGTTCAGACGACCAACACGATTTAAAGACGGATGTTTAAAAGAAATATTGATCATTGATTAGAAACCCATCAGTCCATCCGTCTCTTTACGAGCGCACGAGGAATCTTCCAATGAACCTGCTGCTGTTCATCATGTCTTCTCTTGTGAAACAGAAACTATTTAACAACACTTCTTCGTATAAACTTTATTTACTACGACGTCTTCGTCTCTTCACTCAGCTACATCGAGCTGGACTGACTCAGCGCTGCCCCCTGAGGCCACACAGTGAAAACACAGTGGTGCGAACAATAATGATAATCATAATATTAACGAGGTCGGACATCGAGGAGAGCAAAGTATGACACTAAAGTATGAGCTAATAAAGAGGCGACACTTTGTCAGGTCAAAGGTCACGACTGGATTCAGCCCGGACGTCACTGAGACACCATGTGACCAGTGTTAGCTAAAAAACCTCGTATGTGCAGGATGTCAGACAGACAAACATCCTTTCATCTGCTCAGAGTTTATTCACTGTTGATGATGAAAATAAAAGACCTGAACCGTCGACTCACCTGGACACTCAACGTTTGGATGTTTTTACACATAAAATCAGAGTTAAAGGAGACAACCGCAGAAATGAGGTTTGTCTTCAGTGTTTTAAAGGAAACGTTTGTTAGTGAGACAGTGTGAAGATGAAGTTCATTCTTGTGATATAAACTCTGCTCGAAGCAGCCAATGAAACTTTTGACTTTCAGACTCAGCTTTTTGTTGAGGTTTGAGAGTTTCAGTTTAATGCAGAAAAAAGTCAACAGTGTTAATGAATATTTAACTAAAACCACAATGTTTCCTCCGCTTCTAAACCACAGACTCACTGCAGATAAATTCAGTGTCCTTTACTTCAGCATTTAATGTGAACGTCCACTGTGTTTGCAAACACAACGTACGTAAGAAGAAAAGACCTGAGTGTGATAGAAGAAGAAGAAGAAGAAGAAGAATCCTCCTGTTGGCAGCGACAGTCCGCTGACTCTCACTCCTCTCACCCCCCTCTCCGTTGGAGAGTCCACTTTTGTCTGCTCGTCCTATCGGCCATCTGTCGGCTCGCAGGATGCCTCGCCACGGGCGACCCCCCCCCATTCTTCACAAACAATGACCCTCCTCCCCCACTCACCCCTCCCCCAGGCAGGCGTGAGGCCAACATATTGAAGGAATTTTTGATCTGAAAAGAGTCTGATTAACGCAGACTGAGCTTGTATGGAGGAATGACACCTGTTCTCAAAGTGGATCTGATCATGTGACTTTCCATCTGAACAAATGTCGTCCTTTTGACCCTTTTTACTAAACTAGTTTTAACTTTAGTCTTTAACACGTCAAAGTGATCATCTGAGTTCATCTCCTCAACGAAAACTATGAATTTATTTGTGAAGAAAATGAAAAATAAAACTAAATAAAAAATGATTAATACGACAAAATGTTTGACAAGTTTAATTCAGCGAGCTGCAGAATCACTGTAGCTCCTGATTGGTTAAACTGTTTCTCCCAGCAGCCAATCATATCTCTTGTTCATTAGCTGACTGATCTGTTTGACCTGCTGCAACTGGACATAACAAAGATGGCCACAGACCCAAAATGCTTTTAAGACTTCAGATAAAATCAGATTTCACAGATGAAAAGTCGACTGCAGGGCCTTTTTTATCTCTTTCTGTTGATTAAAACTGAAAAAATCCAACAACATCACGTGAGATCAACAAAACGAGCTCAACCTGCCAACCTGGTTAAGACGATGAACATTCACCTGTGCAACAAAACATCTTCGGCTTCAACACAAGATTAAACATTCATATGAAATGACACAAAACTGATAACTGCTGGAAAAACAATGAAACAAAAAAAGTTGTGAAAACGTGACTGAATTCATCGAAACGAGCCTCAAAGTCTTCGACGTTTTCTGCTCAGATGTTTGATCTGGAAACAGCCTGCAGTGTGACGGATGAATCCTCCACGCACATCTCTGAGGTGGCAGTTTTCTTTTCTCGTTTCTCAGCGTAACGCAGCTTTTGTCTTGAGGCCGAGGGGACGCGGGAAACAGGAAGTCCAGATCAGCAGTAAATAGCAGGAAACTGAAGCCCCTCCTGCAGCCGCAGATACACAAACTGCCTCACACACGTTTCACACATCAGGTCATGTTCACGTTTATAACCATATTTTAGACATTTACACCCATCATCAGTCTGCTAACAGTGAAGTCTGATCTCAGGCGATGTCTTTCGGATCGGTTTTGTCCGACCATCAAATCCAAAGAGCTGAATTTTACTGTCGCAGTGTTTTCTGCTGCTTGTTATGATGGAAACACATTTTAATGTTTTAATGCCATTGAGCGAAAGTTGCAGCACATCCTGTTAAATGAAACGTCAATAAAGAATGGATCACATCTGCTTTATTTTCTGGGTTTTGTTTGAGTCTCTTCGCTCTGATTGAATAACTGAAGGCTGTTTTTGTGTTCCTGTTTCTCCAAACTCAAAAATGTTGTTAATTGTGATGATATAATACAAGTAACACACACACACACACACACGATGTTTACTGCAAACGCTGACAAATAAAAAAGACAAAAACATTCAAACCTGATGCAAACGCTCTTTTTAAATATCCTTTATGATTCAGGTACACAAACAGTTCTTGAGTTAACTGGACCTTCAATTTAAAAGACACCAACTATTAGTTTTTACCAAGTTAACATTTCATTTTGCTTTTCTGGAACAAACAATATTTTTTTTAAATTCATCTTTTCCTTTTTGATGCTTCATTCGACAGAGATCAAGTTTAGAGAGAAAAAGAAGAAGAAGAAAATTTTCTCTCTGCTGGTTTCTTTCTCTTGTTGAACTTTTTCTTTGGGAGTAATTGTGCAGCACAAGCTGTGGGAAATGTGGTGGTTGTGTGTGGTATGGGGGGTGTGTGTGTGTGTGTGGGGGTGTTGTGTTGTGTTTGTGCAGGGAGACGCCAAAGAGCGAAGCAAGCGCTCCTCCTCCTCCTCATGGGAGCACACAAAGCTTCGATAAGGAGGAAGGGGGCCGCAGCCAGCAGCCACTTCCCTCCCCGATCAGAGGAAGTGTGCCCAGGCCTGGGGGGGGGCAGGGGTAGGTGGGGGTCTGTTTTCCTGTCCCGGCTGAACGGGGTCCTTGTCCTGGCACAGCGGGCAGACGGGCGGGGCCCCTGGACTCAGGTGGGGCCGAGTGTTGGGTTTGGTGTGGTCGCTGCAGCTGCTTCCTCCTCTGGAGTCTCGAACGTCCAGAAGAAAGGTTCGTTTATCGACAGGACGCCGCTGATCCTGCTCACAATCATCAGTTTTCTGCTTTAGATTTTCCTTTTTATTTTATTCTATATAATCTTTTCTTACATCTGGAATGTTGAGAAATGTTCACTTGTGTGGTTTTGTTGGTGGTGTTTAAAGAGTCTCCACGTGATTGTTGTTGACCATGAACGAGAATCTTCACTTTTGGAGGGAGACTTGTCGTAACGTCAGTGGCGTCGCACCATCCAGACTCAGAAAACCTCTGTTAAAGAGCAGCTGGTTCACACGAAGCCACCGATTTAAAGCTGGAAACTGATGAAGTGAAATGTCATTTTCCAAGCAGAAATAAAAGAAACGTTTCCTGCTGCAGCTTTTAAAATGTGAAGAATTGCTTTGAGAGGCTCTGTGTTTTGTTTTGTTTTTTGCTGCACTTTGTAAAGCGACGATTCATCGAGAAAATAATCAGCAGATTAAAGGAAAATGAAAGAAAGTGTAGTTTTCTGTTTAACTTGACTGAAAGTGAAAATGAGCTGCAGCCTCACAAACGAACAAACCAAACTGTCTCAGTGTTACTGAAGCACACATCCACCCCCATCACCACCATCATCACCACCATCCTCCTCCTCGTGTCTCCCAGCATGCCGAGCGGCTGCAGTGATGGATTGAGTCTCGGCTCTAATCAACGGTTAATTGAATGAAGTGTTTGTTGGCGTGGTGGAGGCACTGCAGCAGAGTTAAACAGGTCCTAATCAGGTCTGATCCGGATCAAATGTGGTTTGGTTTAACCAGCAGGAGGTTTTCTGCAGGTCCGAAGGAAACCGTCAATAAATCACAGTTAGTCCGTCGCTGCTTCTTCTCGGCTGTCGCTTCACTCAGTGTTTCTGGTCACAAACCTGTTACGTTTTTAACGTTTTAAAAAATCTGGGAGAAATATTTTGAACGTATATTTTTCAGTGTGAAACTCTTTGTTTAAAAATGTAAATTCAAGATTCAAGAGTTTATTGTCACATGAACAACAAATCACAGGCTGCCTAAAACAATAAAACGTCACCTCCTTCGAGCCGGATGTGACTTTAATGTAAATGTGATCAAAGAGCAGTTAATCACACCAAAACCCATCCATCTGTTCACGGTGAGGTAAAAAAAACACATTTGTTTGTGTGATCTTTTGATTGAACATGAACCAGGAACATCCAAACGAATGAACAGAACAGGAGAGTTCAGGTGACTTTAGCCTAGCTTAGCACAAAAACTGTTCCATAAAAACAAAACTAAGCTAAGCTAAGCTAAACTAAACAAACCTTCCAGCAGCTCTGATCAACATGTTGGACCAAAAACTTTAAGAAAGTGAGAAATAAAGTCAGTCAGTGTTCAGACATGTTTCCAGGCCTCAAACCAAACTGTGGGGCCCCTCAGAGCCCCTGGAGGCCCCAAGTCTTCAGTCTGAGGGACCATTCGACTAAATGATCTAAACGATCACGTTTCCTCCTCCTTTGTCCCTCAGCACAGACACAGGCGAGTGCCCGCCGTCCGTCCTTTCATTCGCCCCCGTGGCCCCCAGATCATCCATCAAAACACCGACACACTGAAGAGCAGCATGCTGACACTGACACACACACTTCAGCTCTCCGTGAGCCTTTAAACACTCCAAGTCTTCTTCTGTGCTTCATTTCTATCAGTGACAATAAAACAACCTTTAAAATGAATCAACTCCTCTGAACGCTGCTGAAATACAAACATCAGCAAACTCTCGACACTCCTGCACGTAAGAGTTTCCTTTAAACGCTGCTTTTCTTCTGAGCTGAGCTCCGACAGAAAGCTCACGTCAGCCGCTCTGAGACCAACAACTGTTCACTTTAAAGATCCACTTCACCTCAGACTGTCTTTTTCAGCCTCACGACGGCCTGCAGAGCAGTTCATCACCTCGTACACACACACAAACACACACACACACACACACACACACACACACAGAAAGTAGCAGGATTCAGCAAAAAAAAAAACCCTTCAGTGTAAAGAGAGGCTGAAGGAGCCCAATTTATTTCCATGACAGAAAATATTTGCATGTTTTTGATCTGTAACGTGATCCAAACATATCAGGAGACTGTCACTGATTTATTGATCCACTCTGGTGAAAAGAAAGACGTGAAGATGTGAAGCCGCTGAGGTTGAGCTGGTGTGTTTCACGTGTTGTTTTGTTGTTGGGTTGTTTCTCTTTGTGTGGCTGATGTAGGAGGTGCAGATGATGTCCATTAAAAATATCTGAGTTTCCAATCTACGTTTTACAGTGCAAGAGTCAAAAAAGAAAAGACAAATGGTCAAAAAGTCCAATCTTCAAACAGCTGATAACTTGTTCTTTGGCACAGCCTGAGCTGTTTTCTGAACATGGTGGAGGTTGTTCAGTCTGGAGGTCTTGTTGCGTCCTCAGTCCTCAACTTTCTTCTTAGTTCCTGATCTGAATCAAAGGTTTCAGCACAGACGACTGTTGTACGGACAGAAATAAATCAAAGTGGCTCATCTGCACTGATTCGCTGAATTCCAGGTGAAAACACGTCTTGTGTCTTCCCAGAAGCTTTTAACTGATTGAATTATATTTCAGAGATTATTCTTCAGTACGGAGCGGCGCAGTCACATGTTTCCTGATGAAATCTGCTGCAGCGTCTGAAGAGAAGAAGTTGAAAAGGTTCGACGAGACATTGTTTAACTGCTGCTGTGACGTCAGACGTTATATCTGATAGGAAACCAAATAAACTGTGACCTTTACTTAAAGTGGAGACGGTGTGTGTAGTTAAAGGTCTGAGACTTTGTTTAAATCAGTTACATGCTCACTGTGTAGATAGAGAGATAGATAGAGATAGATAGATAGATAGATAGATAGATAGATAGATAGATAGATAGATAGATAGATAGATAGATAGATAGATAGATAGATAGATAGATAGATAGATAGATAGATAGATAGATAGATAGATAGATAGATAAGCAGTGTTGATTGTGCTGCAAAATAAATATAAAGTACAATGAACAGTGTGTATAAAAAACCCACAAAGTGCTTATAGACTGGTCTATAAGCTAAGGTCAAACGTGACTGCAGAGCTTCAGATTAGCTGTAACTGAGCTCAGAGTCTTTAACGTCGACCTGCGAGGTGAAACAGAACCAGCTCGCGCTCGGAGGTTTAGCAGCTCTCAGCCGTTCGGTCCCTAAAGGCCGCCGAGCCGCACGGGAATGTGAAAGCTTGAACAGCGAGCGCGCTGAGGTGAACAAAGTATTTCAAAGACAAACTGTGCAGCGGTTGATGTTTGTGGGCCGAGCAGCCGTGCAGGCTCGTGGAAATGATCCTGATCAGACCGAGCAGCCGGACCGGGGCTGAGAAAACACCTCAGATACTGACGGAGACCAACAGACGACAGGAATGCTGCTGAGCCGACAGTCTGTGGAGAGCGCCGAGCGGTCGGGGTCACCGATGTTTGCAGACGACGCTTTACTGCACAGTACTGAGTCTGAACGCTCAGCTGACCAGATACCTGCTGAGGAGGTTCGGCTGGTTCTGGTCCAAAACACACACAGACGAGCCTCTTAATATTAACAATTCTATAAAGAAACCAAAAACTTTTTATCGTTCTATGAATAATTAATCTGATCGGGAGTCTTTAGGAGGAGGAGATGTGGGAGTGGGAGCACAGGTGGGAAACATCAGACACCTTTTGGATGTTGGCTGCGAACACGGAGTGGTGAAGAGAAAGGATCAGGTGTGGATGTGAATCTGGACAGAGGAGGTTCTGCTGTTTGACTCTCACTCTACAAACAGCAGCGCTCAGATAACCTGCATGGGTCTGGACTGTGGGAAGAGACCGAGGCGGATCACATCCAGAGCAGGTCTGAGAGGGGACGGGTCCAGCACTGACAGCAGCACTGACAGAACCACAGCAGATTAATAATCAATGATTCAAACATCTCAGAGCTGAGACTCATGAAGGAGACGGTCAGAAGAGAAAATGCATCATGGGGATGTTTGGATTAAAAAAAAGTTTTCACTACTGACACCGATGATCCTTTAAAATATTTTACAGCTGATTTTTCATGTTCGATGTTCACAGCAGATCAGGACTGTCGGCTTCCTGCCAAACCGTCCTGGAGACAAACTGCAGCAACATCTGGCTGCTGCTGCAGGAATTTACCGCCCTGGTTGTAAACAACATGACGACGTCAGCACACACACACACACACACACACACACACACACACACACACACACACACACACACTCACACACACACACACACACACACACACACACACACACACACACTCACACAACACACACTCCTCCACACACTCACACACACACACACACACACACACACACACACACACACACACACACACACACTCACATACACACACACACACACACACACTACCTTCACACACACACACACACACACACACACACACACACACACACACACAACACACACACACATCCACACACACACACTCACACACACTCACTCCACACACTCACACACACTCACACACACTCACACACTCACACACACACACACACACACTGGTTTCCTCTGAGCTGTTTGATGCAAACGTCTCTGCAGGGTCAAACATCCCGTCACACACTTCCTGTCACCGTACGGACACTACGACCTCGCAGCTTTTTAACAGGAAACGCAGATGTGACGAACACAGCTGGAACAAAACCTGCACGTTCTGCCTGTTTTCCAAAAGACTTCACTTTTTACATCCACCTCACTTCCTTTCACACAGACGCCGGTTTCACTTCTGTGAAAGTCGACATGCGGCTCGTTTCAGTGAACTTGCTCCATCTTTAATCTGAGCAGCTCCCAACACCACGAAGGCGAGAGTCACCAGCGAGAGCAGGACTAAGTCTCTCTCTCTCTTCTTATTACACAACACTCGGAGAAACTGAAGGCTGGAAAACAGAGATGACCGAGTCAGAAAGGAGAGAGAGAGGAACAAACTGAGCAACTCGGGAAATATGAAGCATCGTCAGAAAGTAGAGGAGAGCCTGCTCCACGGTTTGATGAGTTCAGCACTCAGTACAAAACTTCCCATGAATCCACTGTTCATCTGAGGGGAATTCGGTCCCTCCTTCACGCCTGCAGGCCACAAACTGTCCGGGATGAGGCGAGAGTTTTTCCTTTGTAGGACTGGAGGAAGTAAACTGTCGAATTTGGTGCTGCAGAAACAAACTTCAAGCGTAATTTTAAACCGCGAGTCTCAAAAACGACTTTCTGTTCTGGAGTTGGTCGGTCCAGACGAATCTGTCAAATCTGTCTACTTCAATTTCCCACCATTTTTGTTCAGATTATTTTTTTACTGCTCCTCCTACAAATCTGGATGAAACTGGGAAAAAAGACTTTTACAGATTTTTGATATTCCTCTCTGTATTGTTATAGTCGGCTCTCAGTTTTATTCAGATGCTTACAAAACAAGTCATATCTGCTGAACACGGTTACAACCACATTTGGTGGACCAGTGCAGACATGATGTGTGTGTGGGGCCGTGACACATTTGGATCCATTCAGCCTAAAGGTGGCGCCGCAGCAGCATCGTCTAACTGTGAAGAAGAGACCGACTGTTTATCACAAATCTCCAGAACCGTTTGTCTGATCGACCTCAAGCTCGGCGGGAATGTTGTTGGGCAGGATGACAGTTTTTAAGCAGAGGAAGTCAGATCAGTGCATCTTAAAAAACATCATCATGTGTTCGAAATCTCCACTCAAAAACATCCAGCCTCTTCAGATTAAATTCCTGCAGATGCTTCAGAATAAAAGACTTCCTCTTTGCTTCACATTGTACTTGTTTTGGATTTGTAGAAAGTAAAAAAAGCAGAATGACAGCAGACTTCCTCACAGTACTTCAGACAGAGCGAGTTACAGTCTGAATCTTTCGGATGTTCATTGAGGAAACTCAGAAATAGTCAGAAGTAAACTGCAGCACAATCAGCATCTTTTGGTTTTTCCACTGCAGAGCTGATTTGTGAACCGGAGCCAGATCCGCCTGAGCTTCACCAGTCGGCTTCAAGTGGACCGTCACCAAAACCCACTGAGCAGCAACGGAAAAACTCCCCGAGCGCAGCCAGCAGGACGACAACATGCCGCACTGATGGAAATAAAACCCTTAACATATCAGGAGAGATTTCCCCTGAGGAATCAAAGCTGGAGGGATGGAAGTACAGATGGAGGGATGGAAAGATGTGGGAAACAGAGAAACTGTGTTTTCCAACCTGAACAAATCCACCTTAGGAAGGGAGGGGTGATGATCTTTAACTAGAGTGACAAACATTAAACAGTCTGACTTTTATTTGATAGAAAATGAGAATAAATGTGTGAAAGTCTTCAGTCTGTCTGTAACAAACATATTTCAGTTCATACAAAGACAAACGTGTCTTTTCATTCTCACACTTTGACTACACACAGTCACATGTGGGGCGAGCGAGGGGGTTTATTATGATGTGAGAGAGAGAGAGAGAGAGAGAGAGTATTATGTGAGTAATTGGAAGCAGCTGTGGAGGGAAACACTGATCCTGAAGCTGCTCTGAGACCAGCAGGCTGACGTCACACAATGCTGAGCTGATACACACTGAGAGCTACACACCACACACACACACAACACACAGTACACAAACGAAAACACAGCACCAACACATGAGTACACAAACACACGACACACAAAAGCACAATACACAGTAATGACATGAACACACAAACACACACAATACACAACACACACACCACAGCACGCAGCACTGACACACAAGCACACAAACACACAAAAGCACAGCACTAACATGGACACACAGCACAATACACACACACACACACACACACACACAGCACCATAATGGCAGCAGAGGCTCTCAGAACATTTCATGGTGATGTTGAGTTTTTTCCAACACAGTTTACAAAATGCCCCCCCTCCTGTAACCCCCCCAACACACACACACACACACTAACCGAAGCCTTCCAGTCCTGCAGACAGTCGACTCCTGAAATTAGAGCTGCAGGCACCAAACAAACCTCGTTGTGATGAGCTGGATGCTTAAAGTTTCCTTCATCCATCAGTGTGTGTGTGTGTGTGAGACAGTGTGTGTGTGTGTGAGACAGTGTGTGTGTGTGTGTGTGTGTGTGTGTGTGTGAATAAAAAACTGCGTCTCTCCTGCCTCATTCAAACATTTTAAAGCACATTTTCACATCAGCTGAGTAAATCTGAGGAAACCTCGTCCAAACTGCAGCTAGCCGCTGCGGGGTTTGAGCCAAGAGCAGCATCGGCCTTGTTAAATTTGGGTTGAGGCTGCTCCGTCCACTTCCTGTGTTGATGTTGAGGCGCTCAAAGAGGCTTTAATTCACCTGCACGTGGATCTAACTGAGTCTGCAGAGAGAGTCCGAACTGCTGCTGCTTCACAGAAACAGCTAAAAACACCCGAAAACTGAAAAAACCTGAAAACAAAAACACCTGAAAACACCTGAAAACAACAAAACACCTGAAAACAGCTACACCTGAAAACACCAAAAAAACTGAAAACACCTGAAAACAGCTACACCTGAAAAAGCTACACCTGAAAACACCTGAAAACACTCTGAAAACACCTGAAAACACCTGAAAACAGCTGAAAACACCTGAAAACACCTGAAAACAGCTACACCTGAAAACACCTGAAAACACCTGAAAACACCTACCTGAAAACACACCTGAAAACACCTGAAAAACACCTGAAAAACTGAAAACCTGAAAAAACACCTGAAAAACTGAAAACACTGAAAAACAAACCTGAAACACACCTGAAAACACCAAAAGAACACCTGAAGACAGCTACACCTGAAAACATCTACACCTGAAAACACCTGAAAACAGCTACACCTGAAAACACCTACAACTGAAAACACCTGAAAACAGCTACACCTGAAAACACCTAAAAACACTCAAAAACACCTGAAAACACCTGAAAACAGCTACACCTGAAAATAGCTACACCTGAAAACACCTGAAAACAGCTACACTTGAAAACACCTACTGAAACCTGAAACAGCTGAAAAACACCTGAAAAACACCTGAAAACCTGAAAACAGCTGAAAACACCTGAAAACAGCTACACCTGAAAACACACCTGAAAAACTACACCTGAAAACAGCTACACCTGAAAACACCTTAAAACACCTGAAAACACCTACACCTGGAGCAACCTTAAACCTGCTTGTGATTTCTGCTTGAACACAACATGAAGCAGGTCGAAAACACTCTTTGTCTCCACGTTTCTCCACCACCAATAAATCCCTGCGGTGAAATCTGACATTAAACTGCAAATCAAAACGTGCGTCAGACAGCAGCTTCACTGATGGGCGTGGTCAGAGGCACCTGTAGCAGTGATGTCACGGAGCACATCTGTGTGTTACCTTTGCTGTGATCTGAGGCGTTTCGCAGTCTTGTGAAGTGTAAAAGGAATTTTAAAGGGCCGGGGTGAAAATAAAAATGGGACCCAATTAATTTTCTTAGTTTTATTCACCAGAAGCTGCTTGGCTTTGAGCCGCTGAGTCAGGAGGAATCAACACAAACTCTTCATTGTTAAAGGCAGAGCAGGCCGGCCGAGCTTATCGCCTTTCTCCATCCAGCAGAAAGTGGCGGTTTCGCACGACAACACGGAGGTTAATTAGGTAGAAAATCCACCGCACATTCCTACTGAACACAGCCGCCCTTCTTCTTCTTCTTCTGCTGCTGCAGCGGCGGCCTGACTGTCACAACAAGAGGAAAAACAAACCTCCACCATGTGTGTACAACAAACTGCCGTTTTCCTCAAAAGCAAAACTTCAGTTTTTCAAGAAGACATCAACACACAGCTTCTCCTAACAAAGTTCATTCTTTGACCAAAACAGCTGTTCAGGTGGCCATCTTTGTTTGGGTCGATGAAGATGAGATGCAGCTGAATATTCATACTCAAACATCAGCTGGCAGATCAGCGTGTTGTTGATGAGGACACGACGAACACAGCGAGCTTCCCCCTCTGCTCTGTAAACAGACTCATCTCCATCAGCATTCATCAACATGCTGCCTCGCTGTGGGGGGACATCTGGAGGCCGAACGCTGTCTGAGAACGAGCTTCTATTGTTGATCCGACTGAACAAAGAGATCAGGAGCGTCTCTGGCCTCCCACATGTCACCGATCGCTGAGCTGTTCCTTTTATTGATCGCTGAAGCCTCCATCAGGTTTAAGATTCATTCTCCTCTTTCCAGGATGTCGTCGCTGTCACTTCCTTCCTAATCAATAATCAATGAATGTTTATTCATTTCAGTTTTTTAGATGGGTTCATGAACATTTATGAGTCTGTGGAGGAGGAGATGTTATGTTTTTTATGTTAATCTCACTGAAATAGTAAAATAAGAGTGTTCCTGTGCTGTGTAGTCGGCGGGTCGGATAAACTGTTTGTGTGCTGAGGAATCTTTAGTGCATCGATCTGAAGAGTTTTTACGTTTAGAGAAAGTTTGCAGGTTTATTTTCTTGGAAATGAAGCCAAACTGCTGCTAAGCAGGAGGGAAAGTAAAAATCATATATTAAGGCTGCAGAAAGGATTATTTCTATTATGGTTGAGTCTGACATGATGAATTAAAGTAGCTTGTTTGGTCCAGCTGACAAAAATTCAACCGTGGACGTCAGAATGAAACTGTGCCGACAGAAGCTGCCCAGCGTTCAGCTTCAGATTTATTTCTTCAGGAGTTAACTGCTCAGCAACAACGTCTCTGACGGGCCTCCAGCTGAGCAAACACAGGCAGCAGTGTTTGGCCTGCGGGGCGTTTCTCGCCGCCACGCCGCCACGCCGTCACCTGAGCTGCTCTACTTACAATGCAAACAACCAGGTCAAACCACGTCAGGCCAGAAGAGGAAATCTGAGCACATCCCAACACACACCGCAGGTCTGTGTTTGGTCACTTCCTCTGAATCCGACCTCAGCATGTTTTAAACTGCAGGTAACCATAGCAACGGGACCTCTGACACCAGCTGAACCACGCTCACCTTCAAAACACGACGAATTTAAACAAACTCCTCTCACACACCTCCATCCTGCCAACGCCACAGCACACACACATCCGACAGACAGCGAGTGAAGGGAACGTTCGCGCGTCCACATACTTTTAGAATAAAACCCCGAGAGTGTGTGAGTGTGTGTGTGTGAGAGAGAGAGTAAAGAGCGCACACATTAAAAGCTAAGTGGAGTCCTGCAGAGGCCAAAACTTTAACAGGGTTTCCTCTAATAGAGACACAGCTGCTGGATTAATGCTCAGTTTCTGGCTGTGAGTGAAATTTACACAGGAACAGATAATAAAATAATAAAAATAAAACAAAAACAGGTGAACTGCTCACTCTGTCTTTTCTTTTTAACAGCCGTCTGATTCATCAGACTTCAGTCATCAGTATAAGTAAGAAGTAAAGGAACCTGCAGACATTTTGGATTTCACCAGTTAAAAGAAGAAGTGTTAGAATAAGGAGCTGAAGTTTTAAAGCTGTGAACGCTCTCCACAGGGTTTTATGATCAGGGACAGAAACTCCAGCGAAATGAGAAGTTGTGCTTTGTTCCTGAATGATTCAGAGTCCTCACGTGTCCCCGAGTAAAGCTGAAATCCAAGCAGGAAACTTTACAGCAGCGAACAGCCGATCGACATCTGGAGGCTGAAGGAGAACATCTCATCTCTGTTACATCATCAGCTTCAGTCCGACAACAAGGATTTCTACAGAAGGAAGTCTGACAAAGATACGACAGGATCTGACGCTGTTATCTCTATATTTACTGAAATGACAGAAAGCACACTGGAGGACAGTCATGGAGCCTGCTGGGCTCTGACTCTTCAGAAATATCACACATTGATGACAAAGAAAGCTCAGGAGACAAACTGCAGGGTTAGAGGAAGCTTATCCAGACACCACAGAGGGTCTTCAGACAGTAAAAGAACCAGGAAGTAGCAGAACTCTGCAGAAAATCAAGTCCATTTACAACCATTGTGGACAAACAGTGTTGGTGGGTCAGTCCTTCTTACAAATGAAGCCTCAGCTGAGCTTTCATGAATTCACCTCAGACAAACAGCAGAATGAAGAAACTCACCGGCAGCTGATTCCTGCTTTAAAAAGCTTCTGGTTCCTCTCTGAGAGATGATTCAGGAGTTTATTTTCCTCTGCTGAGTTTACTTGTCGCGTTAAATCTGTGTGTTTGAGTCCCGTGTTTCCCTGTCCTGACAGCAGGAGGGCGGGGTCCTTCAGCTGGACCAGGACCAGCAGGACGAGGACGAGGATTTGTTTCACTCCTCAGAGACACAGTGAAGCAGTGGAGGAGAGAAATTCATGCACACAGACAGTATGAAGGTACTGAACTCAAGGATTTGGTTTTTAAGCTCCTTTATTCTTCTGCTCCACTGTGTCTCTGCAGGGAAACACTTTAAAGTTCAATTTGCTTTGATACTTCAGTACTTTACTGAAGTCAAAGTCCTGAGAGCAGGACTTTGACTTCAGTAATCAAGTATTTTATCATGTGATGTTAGTATTTTACTAAAGTAAAGGCTTTGAATACTTCCTCCACCACTGGAGTGAAGTACTGCTGCAACAACAACTTACAGCCCCCTGCTGCCCCCTGCCTGCTGCCCCAGGGTATTACAACAACCACTTCATATGAACGTAACATACAGAAGACACGCTGCATCAAAATCATGATGATCATTATTATACAGAGTGTGAACACAATTACATCTTCACTGTAATTTATATTTAAAGGATTGATTGGAAATTCACTTCAAGTAAAATGAAGTGTTAGTCAAGATATTAAACACGACATTTATCAATGTGTTATAATAATAATAATACTACCAGTGATAATAGTGAATAATAAAGCAATCAATCAATCAATGGATCAATGGAGAAAAGAATCAGCAGATTGATCCAGAATGAAAAGAATCATTAGCTGCAGTCCCAAAATACAAACTAGTTGAAAATGATCCACCTCAACCAACTCCAACAGTAAAATCCTGCTTTTACATTAATGAAGAGGAAGAATCATCTAATGAGAGAACAGACAACAGGACAACAGACACAGGAATTTACTTTACTGGACACTTTACTGACACAGGACTTTACTTTATGGACTTTAACTCCACTTTACTGACACAGGACTTTACTTTATGGACTTTAACTCCACTTTACTGACACAGGACTTTACTTTATGGACTTTAACTCCACTTTACTGACACAGAACTTTACTTTATGGACTTTAACTCTACTTTACTGACATCAGGACTATAACTCCACTTTACTGACACAGGACTTTTATGGACTACTTTATGGACTTTAACTCCACTTTACTGAGCAGGACTTTACTTTATGGACTTTAACTCCACTTTACTGAGCAGGACTTTACTTTATGGACTTTAACTCCACTTTACTGAGCACAGGACTTTACTTTATGGACTTTAACTCCACTTTACTGAGCACAGGACTTTACTTTATGGACTTTAACCTGACAGTAATGATCACTGTGATACAGTAGATTAGACCTTCATGAACTGAATTAATCTGCAGGATTACAGATTACATTACACATGCAGTAAAACTTACGGTGACGTCAGGTCACAATGACGTTGTGTCAATGTGCAGTCTTCAACTTTTAAACATTATTTTTTATCTCCTGACAAGTTTAGTGAATAACTGTCTCAGTACTTATGTTGACATCAGAGCAAAGCACAAACACTTCAATATTCAAGAACTGAAGAGTAACTTTTTAATGTCAAGTAATCGATTACAACAGTCATTATTATGGATGAATTATAACACACTGACTGTATATGAATTAAAAAGACCATCAACAGTCCTGGAATACTTCATCTTTAATGCTGCATCATTCATTTGAACTTACTTCATTTATGCATCCACTATCTGAGAGTTTCTGTCATCTTCAGGACGTTAACAAAGGAATCTAACAAAGGTAGTAAATAACATTCAGATCCATGAAACCTTCTATCAATGAAATGTTAACCAAATAAAAAGAAAATAAGGTTTCAGTCCATAATTTAACTTACAGGGTTTCTTCTTTGTTCTGCTCAACTGTTGGAGGGAAAGGAGGGTGAGCAGGAAGGGGTAGGGGTTTATATAACTTCCTGGGTGTGGTCAGGATGACGTGCAATGCAGAGTGAGCTGGGTATTTAGACTTATGATTTAACAGAAATTACAATTAAGATAACACAATGATATTAATTACAGTTACCTACATACTCCTAATTATCCTGATGTTACCTTTTATTTTTAGTCTAACTTTACTTTGGTTTTATGCTTATGTTGTACTTAATATTTCCATCTTGTCAGTACAGAAGCTCAGTGGTTGGAATTTCCATCTTTGCAATGCGAGAACAAAACAAGTTCAGGCCTGAGATCATTTCATCATTTCTAAGAAAACAACATTTCTGACATTAAAGACACAATCAGACAAATATGAACCAAAGTGAAGCCTCGTCCACCAACATTTAAACCAGGACTGGAAGTTGTCTCCCTCCTACAGAGGACACAGAGACACTGAGGAACCAGATGACCAGAATCCAAATCCAGGATAAAGAGGTTCAGTGAATGTGGTGTTGAAGGTGTGGAGGTGGATCAGTGTGTCAGAGGAGACTCTGTAGAAGGACAGAGTGCCAGCAGGACAGTCCACATACACTGCTACTCTGTGAGAGACAGAGGAGGAGGAGGAGGAGGAGGAGGAGGAGGAGGAGATGGATGTTTGTCTGTCATTGTGCCACACAGAGTAACCTCCATCAGAGCAGATCAGACTCCAGGACTGATTATTTCTTCCAAACAGACACTCTTCACTGCCTCCTTTCCTTCTGATTCCTCTGTAACTCACTGATATATAAACTCCTTCCTCTCCACTCGACCTCCCAGTAACAGCGACCAGTCAGACCAGTTCTACACAGCAGCTGATAGACCAGAAGTCAAATCTCTCTGGATGATCAGGATATGGCTGCTCCTCTCTCACACATGTCACCTTCCTGTTGTCTTCAGACAGTTTGAGGTTTCTGTTCACTGTGTTTGTGTCGAGTGTGAGTTCACAGAAATCTGATGGGAGAGAAAAAGACACAACACAGCAGCAGTTTATCATCAGACACATCTGAAGGTTTATTCTTTGTTTGTGTGCTGATGTTGTTCATTTCTATAAAGTTTAATGATGACATGTTTTATCAGTAAAGTTTGAATGAACTATGAACTTTGTATTTAAAGAGAATCTGATGTGTTGTTTGCTGATCATTAGTTATGTTAAATCCACACTTACACTTCCTCACACCAGGTTTTAACCTCTGCTCTCCACCATGGTCCACCCTGGAGGAAGAAACACAGTCAGAATGATTTTCTATCCAACATGAGTCCTAACTGCTGTTCAACATGAAGCAGTGTTCCTCAGTTTGTCAGTGTGACAGAGAAACAGGCTGAAACTCATCTGAGTCAACTGTCTCCATGATTCTTTCACTTGTGTCTGCCAGGAAAAGACACCAAGAAGAAGAAGAAGATGATGTGATGAAGAAATAATAAGAGAGCACAGTCAGCACTGATCTGCTCTGTTTTTATTAATGTCCTCCCACATGATCAAAGTGAATATGAAATATTGTCCTCTGCATGTGCTCTCTTCAAATGAACAGTGTGAGCAACATTCACACATGAACAACTAAAGTGTTTACAGACTGTTCACAGATCAGTCTGAGCAGCAGATTCTTCTGGATTGACTCATTTCTATGTTTGAAACAGAGGCTCTAATGATAGAGAGTGCTGTATGATGTACAGATTGTAAATCCTTTCAGAGAAATGTGTGATTTTGGCCTTAATGAATCAAAGTGACTTGACTTGATGATTCCACATCAAAAAGGACTGTATTTCTGCTGCTCATACAGTAACTGCTATTTTAATGAACAGAGAGGAACTTAACGTGGAGCCACAGCCACAAGGGAAGGCAGCCCTGTCTCCTAAAAATGACCTTTCCATACAACTATTTGAATGAATGGATGTTAATGTGTGTTTGTTTTACTTGAACTGTATATCACAATGCATCATGGCTCCAAAATAATGACAGTAGCTGACAGCATTTTCCCACAGATAACAACATGTTGTAAAATTACAGGCAAGTTGTGTTGTGACTGTAGATGATGTGTATTACAGTGAAATACTGTTGATATCTGATTGTGTTGCACAAGACGCTTTGAAAGAGGAGCTGGACATGAAGCAGAGGAGCAGCAGGGTGTCCATCCACTCATCCATAATACCTCAGTTCAACTTTAATGGCCTACAAATTCTAATATGATTCACCTTGTTAGTGAACATCACCTGAGTTGATGGTGTATCAGTCTGGTCTGACGCCCCCAAATAAAGTTAATGAGAGAATTTTCAGAGAACATTTTGAACAAACACTCACAGGAGAAGCAGTTTAATGGTGGTGAGAACAATGTTGTTTTATTTGTGTGACTGACTGTAATTTCACATTATTTTAGAGAAGTCGTGTGTTAACTGAGACAGATTTTTGATTCAACACGAGCTCAGTCTGCACCATTTATTATTTTTTATCAAACATGAGCTAACTAAAGTCAACTTAAAGCCTAAAGCCCACAGTCCAACAGCAGGTTATCCTGTAAACTAAAGCCCACTGCTCCAAAGGCCTGTTGGTCTGACTGTAGACCTTCATACTTTACAGACTCTGTTAACATCTCACTAAATTTAACAGATAATCTGTAAATTAGAACAAAAATCATGACGTATGACTAAAGAAAGACTTTTGATTTGGGCTGATATTTAACTTTAACAGCTCTTCTGTGAACTAAGTTAAACAAACTAAAGTAAGATGTGTAACGTTTCTGTTTGACATCCTGAAACACTGCAGCACTTCAACACAATTTTTATAAGATGTGATTTCATTAAATCAGAGTTGTACTTTGTGAAACATGATGCTGAATTTATCAGAAGAACTGAGTGAATCATGAAAAGTCTGTTTGATAAGTTAATTTACATTTTAAATGACTGTTGATGAAGCAAATAAAGTCTTCAACTGTTTCCTGCTGTTGGAGGAAATCCTCCGTTAGCATATTAGCATCACTGAGCTACAGGTGCAGAGGGAAACCAGGTGCAGTGAGCGCCACCGCTGAAGACACAGTGTGTCACGACTCCTGCAGGACTGGACCCAAATGCAGATACAGCCAGACAGAGCTGAAGCAGTTCTGCTGGAGTGGAGGGACAGGAGGACAGACTCACAGTGATCACCAACACACAGGAAGATGATGTTTCAGTCACCTCAGGTTCTGACAGCTTTGGAAAACTGGACTGAGTTTGAATCAAAGTTTGCTTCTGTTGCAGCTCTGACTCTGCTTTTATTGAACAAGAGAATCTAATTGTCTGTTGTTTTATCAGAAGTAATCATTAGACGTAAGGGTAAAACTCAAAGCAGAAAACTTTATTCTGGAGATTATGGCAGTAACAACGTAGTGAATCAAGCACCTGTTGCAGAACTTGCTGCTGTAAACCCAGAGTGATATGAGGCTCTGAGGAAAAACATTCAATAAGAATGATAGTCTTGTTACGTTTGCTGAGCTTTGCTGCTCCTTTTGTGTTAAAGAACCAGAGGAAAGCCTCACTGAGGACCAAGAAAAGAAGTTTTTACATCTTGATATCAACAAGAAATAATTTTTGTGTGTCAAGTTTTGTGTTATTTACTTTTGCATTCTGTGTTCACCTAAAATTTACCACATGATTCACAGCACATGTGTTTCAGGTGTTTTGGATCACGAAATGTTCCATTGGCACTGAAATGTGTGATTGTTGGTGTTTTGTTCCTGGATTTATCAGATCAACAACACAACCATTGTATCATCCATTTAGTTCAGTTCTCAACAAATTAGTGAAGAGATAATAAAGTAATACTGACTTAATAATGAATCAAGAATTGCAATGCGAAGAATTTAAAGGGACACTCAATTAAAAAATATTTCATGAAGTAATCATTTACAAATGACTTTACTTGGGTGGACACAAGTCAGGTAAGTAATGGTGACCTCATGTGTGAAGTACTGATTAAGTAATTATGAACACTTTCTGTATTTTATACTCAGTTGTCAGTTTACTGGGTCGGCCTGTAGCACCATGTATCTAACTTCACGCCACTTTTTTCAGCAATCACACAAATATCATTTTAAAAAGTTACATCTCATGTTCCACCCACTATGTTGTATATTTGTCAGAAATACCATTAACTGTTATCATAGAAATATGAGGATTTTTAATCAAAGGCTGAGCAAATGTATTGTTGTGTTAAAAATCATGTGACAGCAACATATCAACCTTATGTCATGTCATTTGACATATATAGATATTAACCTTACTTCTTATCCCATTGTGTGTTGAAACATATAATCATATATAATCACTTAAATGATTTGGTCACATATGAGTTAATGTATGAAGATCTATAAAGGTGAAGTAATCACATAAAGTCATGGTGACTTGGTCATTTGTTAATGGTGAGCAACAAGAATTCATGATACATCCTACATCAGTAATTGCATTAAATCATGATGAATCATCATTAGTTAAACATTAACTTAACTATATCATTCGTAGCCATATTATAAAGTGTTACAAATGAACCCTTTGGGACAATAAATGTCTGGACAAAATTTCATCTGAACACATTTGGTAGATGTTGAGAAATTTCAGTTTGAACCAAAGTGGAGGAGTGATTTCTATCCCTAGAGCCATGCTGCTGGCAGAATTATAATGACAATGATTCTATACTATAGTTTTTGATGCTTCAACTGAATGTGTTATAAATCAGTTGTCTAAATCAACAGAAATGATGGACCAGAGTGAAAGGAAAATGAATTCAAGAAATTAGAGGCATCTGTAGTGTGTGAGCTCATGTTGTCAGTCCATACCTGAGAGTTTCCAGTCTCCAGTGTGGATTCTCCAATCCAGCAGACAGCAGCTTCACTCCTGAGTCTCCTGGATGGTTGTAGCTCAGATCCAGCTCTCTCAGATGGGAGGGGTTGGAGCTCAGAGCTGAGGCCAGAGAAGCACAGCCTTCCTCTCTGATCAGACAGCCTGACAGACTGGAATCAGGAAAACATTGTGAACTCAATATTTTTAGAAAGTCTTGCAAATTTGGACCAACTTCAATAGCATGAAGTTAAAGTCAGATGAGTAAATCAGCTGTTAGGAAACAGAAAGAGAAAAAAAAAGTTAAAAACAGCAAAACACTGACCTGAGAGTTTCTAGTGTACAATGTGGATTCTCTAGTCCAGCAGACAGCAGCTTCAGCTCCTGAATCCTGCAGGTTGTTGTTACTCAGGTCCAGCTCTCTCAGACTAGAGGACTGGGAGCTGAGAACTGAGGACAGAGCTGTGAGAGCTTCACAGCTTCTCTCTGAGAGGTTACAGCCACTCAGTCTGAAGGAAAATGAGTGATGAACACAAAGTAAACGTTTCATTTCTGCGTTTAAAATTAAACATATTTGACACTGTTCATATATCTACTTACAGAGCTTTGTTGGAGGCTTTGACCACTGGCAGCAGCCTCAGAAGAGCCTCCTCTGAATCAGAGTATTTCTTCAGGTCAAACACATCCAAGATCTTTTTCTGATGACAGTAAGATGAAGACCAGAGCTGACCACTGAGCAGGAGAGAGTTTATCTGTGGAGAGACTTCCTGATCTCAGGGACTGTTGGATCTCCTCCACTAGAGAACGATCATTCAGTTCATTCAGACAGTGGAACAGATTGATGCTTTTCTCTCCAGAGAGATTAGTTGTTGAAGCTTCTTCCTTGATGTACTCAACTGTTTGACCCTGGTTGGTCTGTGAGCTACTTCCTGTCTGTGTCAACAGACCTCGTAGGAGAGTCTGATTGGTCTGCAGTGAAAGACCCAGGAGGAATCGAAGGAACAAGTCCAGGTGTCCATTTGGACTCTGTAAGGCCTTGTCCACAGCACTCTGGTAGAAGTGTCTCAGTTTATATTTATCTGTTAACTGTTTAAACTGAAGGGAGGTTAATACCTTTAACCATGGAGATATTGGTTGTTCTTCTGACAGCAGATTGACTCCAGAGTTGATGAAGGTCAGATGGACATGAAGAGCAGCCAGAAACTCCTGAACACTCAGATGGACGAAGCAGAACACCTTGTCCTGGTACAGTCCTCTCTCCTCTTTAAAGATCTGTGTGAACACTCCTGAGTACACTGAGGCTGCTCTGATATCGATGCCACACTCTGTCAGGTCTGATTCATAGAAGATCAGGTTTGCCTTTCTGCAGCTGCTCAAAAGCCAGTTTTCCCAAGAGACTCAATCATCTTCCTGCTCTCTGGACTCCAGGGTGGATCTGTTTCAGCTCCTCTATCATACTTGATGTTCTTTACTTTGGACTGAACCACCAGGAAGTGGATGTACATCTCAGTCAGGGTCTTGGGCAGCTCTCCTCCCTCTCTGGTTTTCAACACATCCTCCAGAACTGTAGCAGTGATCCAGCAGAAGACTGGGATGTGGCACATGATGTGGAGGCTTTCGTGATGTCTTGATGTGGGAGATGATTGTGCTGGCCTGCTCCTCATCTCTGAATCTCTTCCTGAAGTACTCCTCCTTCTGAGGGTCAGTGAACCCTCTGACCTCTGTCACCATGTCAACACACTCAGGAGGGATCTGATTGGCTGCTGCAGGTCGTGTGGTTATCCAGAGGCGAGCAGAGGGAAGCAGTTTCCCCCTGATGAGGTTTGTCAGCAGCACATCCACTGAGGTGGACTCTGTAACATCAGTCAGGATCTCATTGTTGTGGAAGTCCAGAGGAAGTCGACACTCATCCAGACCGTCAAAGATGAAGACAACCTGGAACTCTTCAAACCTGCAGATTCCTGCTTCTTTGGTTTCAGTAAAGAACTGATGAACAAGTTCCACCAAGCTGAACTTTTTCTCTTTCAGCACATTCAGCTCTCTGAAAGTGAATGGAAATGTGAAGTGTATGTCCTGGTTGGCTTTGTCTTCAGCCCAGTCCAGAGTGAACTTCTGTGTTAAGACTGTTTTCCCAATGCCAGCCACTCCCTTTGTCATCACTGTTCTGATTGGTTCATCTCTTCCAGGTGAGGCTTTAAAGATGTCTTCTTGTCTGATAGTTGTTTCTGCTCTGTCTGCTTTCCTGGATGCTGTTTCAATCTGTCTGACCTCATGTTCATCATTGACCTCTGCAGTCCCTCCCATCTGTGATGTAGGAGCTCTGTGTAGATCCGGTTCAGAAGGTTTGGGTTTCCTGCTTTAGCAATCCCCTCAAACACACACTGGAACTTCTTCTGCAGGTTAGACTTGAGTTTACGTTGACACGCTGATCTGAGGACGCCGTCACAGCCTCACAAGTTCAGAGTCTAGAAAAACATCAGAGTGATGTGAAAACCAGTTTAACCTGAAACAGAAACCCAGTCAGAGTCAGAGAAATCACACATCAGATGATGGAGTTCTACTTTCTGTCCACTAGGTGGTGCTAACTGACCATCTGATGAACTAAAGAGCAGCTCAGCACTCAAAGATGTGATGAAGCAGCAGTGTGGATCTCATTGGTCCTCTACTATATTTACAACATGTTGCTTTGTTATGAGGCAGAATGCAGCCTGAGATCCCGGGCGGGGCTCTTCAGTCTGTTCCTCAGTCCTGGTTCCTAACAAAGGAGAACCAGAACCTGCAGAACCTCAGATGGTGTCTGCTGTTAAACCTCTTCTTCTCTTCTTCTACTCGTTTGTCCCTGTAAAGACTTTGTACCTGTTTTAAAAGGTGTTTCACAGGTAAAGTTTGTTATGATCATCACTTCTAATAGTGCTGCTTCTACAAATACTGCTTCTGGTAATACAAGTAAATTAACAACTGCTGGGACTGAAAACTACTGAGAGGTCAGAGGTCAGAGGTCAGGGTCCAGTTCATTAGAATCAGAATACTTTATTTATCCCCGGGGGAACTTTGGTACTTCAGCTGGTGTGTCATTTTCATGGGTCTAATTGGTATTTCTGCCTGTTTGCTGTGGTCCTACTTTCTCAGTATTAAAGAGTCTCAAGAATCCAGTTCTGGTTTCACCAACAATATGACAGAGGACATCAGAAGGATCATAATTTTGAGTTTGTTCATTTTACTGTAGTATCAGTTTATGTTCAAACTTGAAACCTTTATTTTATCAGCAAAAATAAAAAAGTAAGATTTCACTGCTTTTTTCACATCTAGACCACACTGGACCAGGTCCAGATCAAAAGCTTTCAACTCTTCATGATCTGCGTTGGCTTGAACCTAGAAAAAATCACTTTGTTAAATTTTCACTTTTAATTAACATTTTATTTTTGTACTTTGAAGAAGTCAACTTTGAATACAATGATGAAAATAATCATTATTTACAGTGTGAGAGATAAAAAGGGAATAAAAGAATAAAGAGAAAAATTATAAAGAAGAAAGAGATGGGAGGGACAAAAGGTTGAAAATCAAGGAAACAAATAAAAGAAAGAATAATGTGAAAATAAAAAGGAAAGAAAGATGGAGAGAGGAAAGAGTTTGTACGTCGTTGTTTGTCTGTAAAATCAGACGGTTCATTAAAAGAGCACAAAAGACATTTCCTGTTGATAAAGGAGTGATTTCAGGTGTTTATTGACAAAAAATGAGAAGAGTAAAATCAAAGTGGACGTTCATATTTAATCCTCCTCTCATACACAGTAATACAGTTTCCCTTCGACATGTTAAAATAAGAATTATTTCACCTTTGATGAGGTTTGTCATGAAAACGTTCAGAAACACAAACACAGATGAGAGTCGGAGTGTTTTTAACGTCACAGGTTAGAAACCAGCAGCAGATGCTCTGAGGTTCTCCGACTCGAACGATATCAGAGACACTATGTGGCCAAAAGTATGTGGACAGCTCCATATGTGATAGTGTAACAGCCTCCACTCTTCTGCTTTCAGTCTCTTCAGATGTTGAACCTGCAGCAGCTGCTTTGCTCCCATTCAGACAGCAGAGCATCAGTGAGGTCCAACACTGATGTTGCTGATCACATCTGGTTCCTGTTGGACCGGGTTGGGATCAGGACTCTGTGCAGACCAGTCCACTTCTTCCACACCAAACTGGGAAAACTTGTTTTCTTTCTGAGAAGAGTTTTCTAAAATATGATTGTGAGCATTAAGATTTCCTTTCATGGATCTCAGAGGCTAAAGCAGGAAAAACAAAACATTACAGCCACACGGTGCAGATGTGATGTTTCATGTTCCTCACTGAAGCTCTGTGAAGTTTCCATGGAGTGAAATATTCTCATTTCACAGCAATTCATCCCTCAAATGGATCTTTGTAAACTCTGTGAACTCTAACTGGGATTTCAAATAAAGCTGTGAGAGTTTGAACAAAGCAGGGAGCAAAAAGGTGGAGTCAGGTGGTCCTGCAGGGTTCAGCTGTGGAGTTTGAAATGTACAACATGTGAGAGAAGTTTGAGTGAAGCTGTCAGCTGACAGAAACAGCTTCAGGGTTTAGTTGCAGTCAGGTTCAGGTCTCAGGTCTTTGTCTCTTTGTCCTTAATGTTTCCACTCAGACTGAGCCGTGCAGATGGACAACAGGAAGTGAACAGCATGAAGCTGTGACGTCACTCTGTGATGAAGTGAACGAAGGTGACGGGAAACACTCCTCGCCTGGTGGGCTCTCCTTCAATGTGACCCACCTGAAAGAAGAGAGAAGGCCAAATGTGACTCCATATCTTTGTTAAAGGTGTGGTCAGAGGGCGCTGATGATGTATTTCCTGTTTGGGAGGTGTAGCTGTCACTCACCCACCACTCGCTGTCCTCCTCCCCGTCCACCACGATCACCTCCCCCTCAGTGAACGTCAGCTCGTCTGGATTATCAGCTGAACAGTTGTAGATGGCCTTCACTCTCTGAGGCTTGTGCTTCTACACACACACACAGGTACACTTATTATACTGTATATACAGTGAGATACAGTGAGCTTTGATTCATGCTGGTTAAAGGACAATAAACTGAAGCAAACTACATGAACAAAAACTCAAATGAACACAGTCTCCCTCCCAAACTGGAATCAGCACATTTAGAATTATTTGGATATTTTGCATCTAAAAACTGGAATAAATTCAGGATTAATGGATCTGAGCTGAACTCCCCAAACAGCAACTGTCCATCTTCATGCAGAAGGAAAAACTTGTACGTGTTTCTGCTAAAGAGATTCAGAACAAAACGTCTGAAAAACATCTCTGAGCTTCACTGAATTGACCTTTTTTATTGATCTCTTTAAATCCACCTGTCTTACTCTCCTTCTGCTGACTGTGTCACCCTCAGTATTGACCTCTGACCTCTGACCTGTGTGTTTTCCCTGTTGTGTTTGAGGACTTACTGAGAAGGTGCTTCTGGGTTTGGGAGTTGGAGGAGTTGGACTTTGTGGGGATTTGGACTGAAACCCTGCAGAGAGAAACAACAATAACACAAGAGATCGTGATCTTCAGATGTTCTACAGAGAAACGCTCGCCACAACTTTTGACAGGTACTGCACCTGACACTGAGGTAAATATAGTATTTTTACTCCAGAGAAATATCAGTATTTTAGGTGCACCTGACAGGTAAATATAGTATTTTTACTCCATCAGAGGTAAATATAGTATTTTTACTCCATCAGAGGTAAATATAGTATTTTTACTGCACTGCACTGACAGAGGTTAAATATAGTATTTTTACTCCGTCAGAGTTAAATATAGTATTTTTACTCCATCAGCATCAGAGGTAAATATAGTATTTTACTCCATCAGAGGTAAATATAGTATTTTTACTGCATCTCAGAGGTAAATATAGTACTTTTACTCCATCAGAGGTAAATATAGTATTTTTACTGTTACTCACGTGTTTCCTTGAACATACTTGTATTGGAGTATTTTCACAGTGGGGTATCAGTACTTTTACTTCAGTAAAGGGTCTGAATGTTTCTTCCATCGCTGCTTATGGGGGGTGTTCAGATGTGGTTTTAGGGTCAGTTCAGGTCTCAGAGGCTCAACGAGAGTCCTCACAAATACAGAATGTGTGCGAGAGTGTGTGAGTACCTCGTTTGTCCACAGATGGCGTCCTGACAGGCGGTCTCTGAGGAGGACGTTTCACTGATCTGGAATCAGAAAACATTCAATCAAACTGACTGATTCTAATTAAAAGTACATCAAGTTACAGCTGGTTCAAACTAGTGCAGACTATTAAAGACCAGGAAAGACCAGCCAGCACTAACGAGTACAGACCAGTATGATCCAGCATGATCCAGTACGATCCAGTATCGTACCCGGTGGGTGATTTGGGGGACTTGGGTCCTGGCGGTCTGCTGGTTTGGTGACTGGGCACTGGTGGAGGGAGGGGCGGAGCTTTGAAGTGGGGGGGTGGTGGGATGGTGGGCTGTTGTGGGACTGGAGGCACTGGGGGGAGGCCTCCTGTTACTGGTGGGAGAGGAGGGAGGGGGGTGTTCCTGGCTGACAGGGTCTTGGTGTCCAACATGCTGGACCTCTTGTTGACTGGAGGAGGAGCTGCTGGGAGCACTGAGAGAGAGGAGGACAGAAGATCTGACTCACCTTCATTTAAGCAGGAAACAACCTGGATTTCAAGATTCTCCCAGAATAAAACATAAAACAGGTTTCACAACATGTGAATATAAAATCAGAAACTCTCAGATTGGATCGTTTGTTTCCTAACAGTTCTCCTTTTCAGCGGTTCCTTTCTTTAGTTTCAGTCTGGGCTCCTTTGACTGTGGTGGACTGTGGGGTCACACACTGAACAGCACAGCTTGTTCCTGGTCTCCTGGCTGTGGTTGGTCAGGTGTGTTTCACCTGTAAACACACCCTGCAGTGATGTCACAGTGTACCGACACACGCTGGAGTACACTGTGACATCACTGCGACATCAGGAAGTGACACTCACCGCACATGGAGGAGTTCCTCTCGGGGGTCTGAGGGTTGGGGGGGTCGGAGGACGACCGCTGTCTTCCTACAGTTTCTGTGGCAGCAGGTTTACTGAGTCCTGAACCTGCAGGGAGACAGAACGGACACTGAGGAGGGAGGCAGCTAATAAACCAATCAGCTCATTGATCAGCTGTGGCTGCAGGATGAGGATCAATATTACACATTAGAGCGTCTCCTGTGGTTTAGCGGTTTAACACATCATGTGACATGAACATGATTCATCCCAAAGGTCAGAATGAACTTCTCTCAAAAAATGGAGGTTAACAAACCTGTGAAATCTACGTTGAGTTCACTTTAGTTCATTTCATGTTAATGATGTCAAATTAACTGGATTTGCATGAAAACATGTAAATAACAACACATATATAAATAAACTTCAACAGTCCTGAGCCAACATTTAATATGAAGTATTAAAAGTGTGATGAATTGTTAAGTGTGTATTTATTGGCAGGTACCATCTTGGTCCTGCAGTGTCGTGTGGATCCTCCACAGTCAGCAGCTGCTGATCGAGGCCTCGAGATTCAAAGATTCTGCCTGATATTTCTTTTGCTTTCTTGCTGCTCTCTCTGTAGGGCTGCTGTGGTCGTCTGTCAGCGACGGACTGTCAGCTGAGTCGCTGAGCGTTCTCTCTGCTTTAGTGTCAGCTGGTGTTCAAATGTGTGATTAGCTTTGTGCTGTTGAAATGTTTTGGTTGTGTTCCTCCATGAGGGATTTCTTTGAAACACACCCTTGCAAACTGGAAATGTGTTTTCTTTTTCAGACACATCGAGCAGCCTGAGCGATGAGCCCATTTTAGAGAAACTGTCTCACATGTTTTGTATCGTCTGATCGGCCTTTATAGAAACCGCCGATCAAAGCATTTACAACAAATATCGACCAATAACGATCAATGGCCGATCAGTCTGATCTATTCTATCTATTATTGTCTTCTCTGTCTCTTTGCAGCAGACGACCTCTGACCTCTGTTGGGTACTCTGGGCGGCAGCGGCGGCGTCGGTCCCGGCGGCGGCAGGTTGATGTCCATCATGGTGCCGTAGGTCTCGTTGCTGATCATCATGCTGGGGACCTGAGGCCTCTGTTTGTCCCGCACCATGCAGGCGGCGTCGCGGGCCAACGCTGCCAGGTTGGGCTGCATGAGGCCGCTGCCTGACACGAAGCAGCTGAGCGGACGCTCCTCACGCCGGTTGGGGATTGGCTGCAGGAAACATGTGGTTAGACACCTGAACCGCTACAACTCTACACGCTGCTCCACATGAAACCAGCTGACCTTGTCCTCCATCTCGTCATCACTCTCATCCAGGTCCTCATTCTGGAGACGCCACTCGTACTCCACATGAACGTGGACGTTAAACTTCCCCGTCTGAGCCTGAGTCAACTGACACACACACACACACACACACACACACACACACACACACACAGTGTCTTTAATACAAGATGGCTGACTCTGTCTCAAACTGTAAAGCAGGTTCATTCAGAGATCTTCTTTACAGGTGACTTGCTGAGACTCATTAAAGGATCAGAAACTAACGCACATTAAAAAAAGAAAGAAATGAAATAAAAGAATCAAACTGTGGATATTACTTATAATTATTCTGTTTTAGAGTAACTGAGTTGTTGCAGCAAAGGAAAGGATAAAAAATATCTGTGACAAAATAATGTGAAGTTAAAGAGACTAAACAGCCAGTAAGTGGACCTTTAAACTGAGATTAGTTTATCAAGTGAAGATGACAAATGAACATCCACGCTCAGAAAGTGTTCAGTTCATTTTACAGTTTCAGTCTGTAAATGTTTAAATAAAATGTTCAGGCGTTCACCTCGATGTGTTAATAACTAATGAGGTTAATGGGACTTTTGTGTTTCTTTACTTAATCTTTGTCTCTTAGCTTGGCACAGATTAGTCTGGCTCAGTTTTGCTTTTTTTATTGTGACCTAACTTTTTTTCATTTAATACAGTTTAATTAACACTAGTTTAGTTTAGCCTGAGTTAGCTTAGCTTTATCTTAGTCTAGTCTGAACTTATTTTACAGTGAACTCACTTTATTTAAGTTTTATTTGTTCACTGTGGAACTTAATTCAGCTCAGTGCAGGTAAATTTAATTCAGCATTTGAATGATAAATCATAGAGCTGACAGTGACTTCAGTGCAAATGAGATCAATGTAATCTGATGCAAATAATAACTAATATAATATCAATATAACTTGTCTCTCAGAGGATCTCACCAGTTCTTCACACTGAGTGTGTCGGAGGCGTTTGGCGACGTCCAGCGGCGTCTCTCCTGCTTCGTTGGCTGTAAAGACAAATTCATGGTCACTGACCTTAATTTCTAAATCAAATCCAACAGTAACACTAATTCAGTCTGTTCAGCTCCTGAAACAGAAGCTGTTTGTCTGTTTCTGGTTTCACTCGTTAACAAAAGGCTCATTCAGGATTTCAGATGCTTTAACAGAAGCCTGTGATGTGGTCCTGTGTTCTTCTCGCTCTGATGACGTCACTTTGGTATCTTCGGTGTGTTCGAGGTCTTACTGATGGACGCTGAAGCTTTTCCTCTCAGCAGCAGTTTGAGACACTCGCTGTTTCCCGTCAGACAGCAGTAATGCAGCGCGGTGCTTCCTTTGGCCGTCTGCTTGTCCAGGTTACCACTGAAACACACAGCTTGGTCTTACTGCAAATGTGAGGACACTCACGGGACATTTGAAGACGTCACCTTGGACTAATTTCTGAGGTTCAGCAGACCAAAGAACAAATGAACCAACTGAGAGGTGAATCATGAAAAAAACATTGTGAGCTGCAGCTTTAGTAACGATGAGTCACCTGTTTTGGGCGAGGAAGTCAACAATGTGGAGGGAGTGTCTGTCGCCCATTCGGACTGCCAGGTGGAGCACCGTCTCTCCAGGTTCCTGCAACAAACACACACAAACCGGACGGATGTCTTCATCGGGTTCTTCCATTTTATAACTCAGAAAATCTGGGAAAGTTTCTGATGGAGGTGACGGCTTCGGTCGTACGTGTTCGTTGGGCTGTGACCTGGACTCCATCAGGTCCACCCCCTCAGCATAGACCTGGATCAGAGACAGGATGTCTTTGTTTTTGACGGCCTCGTACAGAACCTGCAGTCTGGACGTGGCGTCGGCACAAAGCCGTCGAGCGAACCGCTTCTCTGTGTACTTCGCTGTGATGTAGTCCTTCCTCATCTGCCTGCAAACAAGCAGAGACACAGAGAGCTGGTTTTAGATCTGCTCCCGTCTCGTCAGCACTTCATGTCAGATCAGGTCGTCTCTCACATGTCACTGCTCGGATCAGGTTTGCTCACGTCCTGCACTGACAGATCTGCCTCCATGATCTCGTTGAAGCTGGCATTTCCCACATTCTTCGCCAACTAAAACACAACAAAAACACAACATCAGGTCAGGTGTGTCCATCAGAGCTGCTCCTTCCTGACCTTTAAGACCAAACACAGATTTTTAATCAGTGTAATGGTGGGAACCAACAAGAAGCATTTCATACGATTCAACAACCTATCCCTGAATTACAAATTTAACATATGACTGACGTGTTCTACTCAACTAAACTCTATAAATAAAATCGAAACTAAAACAGACCCCCCCGCCTTTTCCGTCACTCCTCTGGGGACAGTGAAGTGGGCTCACCAGCAGCTCGGAGGTTCCCAGGACATCCAGGTCCAGACTCTGGATCCTGGAGTAGTGGACCCCCATCTCCCTGTGGATCCCCGAGCACTCGATGCAGATCAGCACCCCGAGGTTGGTGGACAGCCAGGTGGGACCTGACGGGAGCAGAGGAGGGGGAGTGGGGGGGTCAGCTGGTCATTTCACTCATTTCGACCTTCTACACACGTCCGCCATGTTTGTTGGTCTACATCTACAGGATCATAGATTTTTACACTTTGTGCAGACGTTCATGTTTCCCTCAGGATGAACTGTAAGAACTTTATTGATCCTCTGACTCTTCATCATCTTCATCATCAGGTCAACATGTTAATGAGTCCAAAACTTTCCTTCATGAACAAACACCTGCAGAACTACACACACTCCCATCAGCCATCAGCTCAGAGCGTCATTGTAAACCAATCACTGTGTGAGTCACTTCCTCATGACTGTCAGTCTGTTGACTCAGACTCAACAGTGAACAGATGAGATCTGGTGTTCACTTCCTGCAGCAGCTTCACGCCGACGCTGACTCGTCTGAGCGTCTAAAGAAACTACATAGCAGTAATAGTAGTAATAGTTATATCAGCAGTAGTAGCAAAAGTAGAAATATAGTTGTAGCAACAGAATCAGTAGCAGAAGCACTAGAAGAAGTATTAGGTAGTAGTATTAGTAGTACTAGGTAGTAGTATTTGTGGTATTAGGCCATAGTAGCAGTAGTAGTATATGTAGTAGTAGGTAGTAGTAGCGCTCGTATTAGTGGTATTAAGCAGAAGTAGAGTAAAGGTAGCAGTATTGGTAGTACTGGTAGTATCATGTAATAGTATTAGTAGTATTGGTAGTATTAAATAGTAGTATTAGCTGTATTAAGTAGTATTATGTACTAGCAGCAGTAGTAGTATTAAGTAGCAGTATTAATAGTATCAGTAGTAATAAGTAGCAGTTGTTAGTAGTATTAGTAGTATTATGTAGCATTATGTAGTATTAAGTAGTATTATGTAGTATGAAGTAGTATTAATTAGCAGTATTGTCAATTGGACATTGTTGTATAATGTAGTAGCAGCAGTAGTAGTATTAAGTAGTACTATCATTCGTATCAGTAGTATCATGTAGTATCATTAGTATTAGTATTCACAGTAGCAGCACTGACCTGCAGCTCCGCAGTCGCAGCAGCCATCGTTGCCGCTCATCCTCTTCACCTCTTCTACGATGGCTTTAGTCAGCTCCTGGACGATGTTGTTCTCGCCTTCGTTCTGGTCGCCTTTGAACGCTTTGTTCAGCGCCTCCTCTTTGCTGTTCTGCAGCACTGACACCCAGCTGCACAAACACAGACAACACAACATCGGGTCAAACAGAGGTCAAAGGTCAGGTAGACAACTGCGGGTCCAACCTCCTCTACTCACATTTGACACTCGGCTTCGTCCTCAGCTTGGAAGTGATATGTTCTGTCGTCTGAGGTGGGAAACGAGAGAGACGTTAGAAACATGTCCACAAACACCTGTACACATGAGGTTTCCAAAGACGTCTGCAGCTTACGTGAGAACAGGTCGAAGCTCTTCTTCTCGTCCGGGTCCAGGTTCCTCTTCACCTGGCAGGTGAGCAGGTTGAGTTTGGCTGGAGGTCTGTTAGCCTGAGAGACAAGACGCAGGGCAGAGAAGGCATCATCTCAACGAGCCAGACGTCATCAAACCAATAATCAGGTGTATGGCTTAAAGAGGTATCCATGGCGACCAGATGCTGCAGCTTCTTATCATTTGTTATCTTTTATGTGTCTGTGAAGAGGGTTTTGATTGGCCGTCGGCTTCTTCATACCAAACCAACAAACGGGTTTATCCTCTGAATGGGTTCAAGAGATTTCACTGAGATATTTTAGAGAGTTCAGTCTCTGTGGTGGCAAAAAAAGAAAGATGATGTGGAGTCTGAAATCTTTGGGGATCCTCCTCCGGGGGCCACGAACAATAACCTCAAGACCTTCAGGGAGTGCAGTTTACTGTGCCTTACTGAAATGTGGCTAACAGCTAGCATCCCAGATGCTAACGTGGAGCTACCGGACCGGACAGTCAGAGTGGACAGGGACACAAGAGCCTGTGGGAAGCGCAAAGGCAAAGGAGGGGACTCGCACTGTATGTGAACAAACGGTGGTGCAGTCCTGGGCATGTGAACATTAAAATCTCCACCTGCTGCAGGGACATTGAACTCCTGGCTGTAAGTCTATGATGTGGATTTTCAGGCTGGATTGCAAGACCCAGCCAAGGGCCAGTTGGAGACCAGGACTGGTCCTGCCTAAGCCTCAACACCTTTACTCTCTAATTTAATAAGTTTTTCTTCTTCAAGTTTTTCTAAGTTTTCAGAGCTTCTTCAGAGAAATTGCAGAGTCAAATAGGCACTGGAGTTCCAGTAAAGTTAAGTCCAGAGAGCTTTATTCTTCAAACAAGGAGTACAAAGCCCTTGCTGTCCGGCAGAGCAACTGAGCTTTTATCAACCAAACATCATCTTTTATAATGCAATTTGTGTATATATATACTTCTGTATGGACGCTGTTGTTCCAGTAAGATCTGTACGCTGCTTTGCTAACAACAAGCCCTGGATAACAAGTGACATCAAAGGCCTTCTGAACTTCTAAACCAGAAGAAGAAGGCCTTTAAAGATGGCGACACACAGGAGCTTAAGCAGATACAGAAGGAACTCAGAGTCCAGTTCAGGGAGGCGAAGGAGCAGTACAGAAGGAAAATAGAACAAAGGATGCAGAACAACAACATGAGGGAGGTGTGGGAGGGGATGAAGACCATCACTGGCTGCAGCTCCAAGAGAGGTGCCCCCATTGAGGGGGAATGTGGGAAGGGCAAACCAGCTAAACCACTTCTTTAATTGGTCACCCCAACCCATTCACACCTCTGAACACAGCAGCCCCCACCCTCCTACTCCCACAAGCCAACACCAGCACAGAAGAGGACACCTCCCTCCCCTCCCCTCCCCACACACCACCCACGACGATCACAGCAGCTCAGGTCTGTGGAGAGCTGAGGAGGCTGCGCCCCAGCAAAGCTGCAGGTCCAGATGGAGTATCACACCGCGACTACTGAAGGCCTGTGCGAGGGAGCTGGGACACCCCCTCCAGCGCATATTCAACCTGAGCTTGGGACAGGGGAGGGTTCCCCCAGCTGTGGAAGACATCCTGCATCATTCCAGTCCCCAAGAAACCACATCCTGGTGAGCTGAATGACTTCAGGCCGGTCGCCCTGACGTCGCACGTGATGAAGACCATGGAACGGCTGCTGCTCCAACACCTGAGGCCACAGACCCACCACGCTCTTGACCGCTCTGTGCAGTTTGCTTACCGGGAGAAGACGGGGAGTGGAGGATGCCATCATCTTCTTGCTCCACCGATCTCTCTCTCACCTGGACAGAGGCAGTGGTGCTGTGAGGATTACATTTTTGGACTTCTCCAGCGCCTTTAACACCATCATCCAGCCACTGCTCCTCAGGGACAAACTGACAGAGATGGGAGTTGGATCACACCTGGTGGCATGGATCACAGACTACCTGACTGGCAGACCTCAGTATGTTAAGGCTGGGGGACTGTAGGTCCGACACTGTGGCCAGCAGCACAGGAGCACCGCAGGGAACTGTGCTCTCTCCGGTCCTTGTTCACCCTGTACACGTCCGACTTTCAGTACAAGTCAGAGTTCTGTCATGTACAGAAGTTTGCGGACGACACAGCCATCGTGGGTTGTATCAGGAGTGGACAGGAGGATGAGTACAGAGAACTGATCAAGGACTTCATCACATAGTGTGACTTCGAACCACCTGCTCCTCAACACCACCAAGACCAGGGAGATGGTGGTGGACTTTAGGAGACCCAGGCCGCACCCAGAGCCGGTCATCATCAAAGGGGACTGTGTGGAGGTGGTACACACCTACAAATACCTGGGAGTGCAGCTGGATGATAAACTGGACTGGACTGCCAACACAGACGCTCTGTGCAGGAAAGGACAGAGCCGCCTGTACTTCCTCAGAAGGCTGGCGTCCTTTCAACATCTGCAAGAAGCTGCTACAGATCTTCTACCAGTCTGTGGTAGCGAGCGCCCTCCTGTACGCAGTAGTGTGCTGGGGGGGGCCTCAAGAAGAAGGACGCAGCGCGCCTGGACAAACTGGTGAGGAAGGCAGGCTCTGTCGTTGGCACAGAGCTGGACAGCCTGACATCTGTGGCAGAGCGACGGACGCTGAACAGGCTCCTGTCCATCATAGACAATCCAAGTCATCCACTGCACAGCGCCATCTCCAGGCAGAGGAGCAGCTTCAGTGACAGACTGTTGTCACTGTCACCTGCTCCACAGACAGACTGAGGAGATCGTTCCTCCCCCACGCCATACGGCTCTACAACACCTCTCGGGGGGAGCGATAACACAAAACAAGCTCCGGACTCACCACACACTCACACCACGCACCCTGGACACACGCACTTTATCACACACACACACACACACATCTATATGTGGACTCAAGTGTGTACAAACCGACTGTTGCACAACTGTATGTCACACACACACTGCCATTTTGCACAACTGTACTGTAGAGCCAGAATTGCCAGATGTGTGTTATTTATTTTTTTTTTTATTTATATTGTTATTTTATATTGTATTTTTATCTCCTATTTTATTATAGTTTTGCATGTATCTATTTTAGTGCTACATTTTTTCTGAAACTTGCATGCCCCTGTGTTTCCATCTTTCAAGCTGCTGGAATTGTGAATTTCTTTTGGAGATGAATAAAGTACCTACCTACCTACCTTCTAGATGAACCAACACCACCAGCTGACACATTAAACCATCCAGAGCTCTATTTGTGGTCAGAGTACTGTAATCAATGAGGTGATCATTGATTATTGCTTTAGTGACCCCCCACCTGTTCCCACCCATCTCTCTGTCATCCTTATCCTTATGCTCTTCCTTCTCCTCTTTGTCTTCCTCTTCTGCATGCTCTGTCCTGATTGGCCGTATGACTCATGTAAAAACTTCAAAATAAAAGAAAGAAGGAACAAAAAGAAGAAGAAAAAAAAAGAAACTAAATAAAAAAATAAAATAAAATCTTGTTTTTTCCCCAATTTAAATAGAAAATAAACCCAGACAGAGACTTTCTATTGGCTGACGGACATGCAGGCGTGTGGGCGGAGCTTCTCATGCAGGAGGACCAATCGGAGGAGAGGATCTGGCGTCTTACCGTGCCGTGACAGATGGTCAGGAAACCATTCTTCACCGAGCACTTCCTCTTCTGCCACACTTTCCTCAGTCTGTGGAGGAGACAGCAGTTATTGAACACCAATCAATATATAAAACCAATCAGCGATCAATGAAACATGATTTATTAAAGCAGTGAACAACACCCTGAAGAACTGTGTGATCTCTTCTGTACGTCTGGAAGAGCAACTGAGAGAAAACAGCACATAAAGCAGCAGCATCTGTTGTTGGTGTGAAAGCTCCACAGGAAGTTCCTCTCCTGTGGCATTCTGGGACATCGAGTTCACTCACCCCTCACTTTTCTTGTAGAGGACCCCGGAGCACTCGGTGCCGTGAGCCTTGTTGCCCTGCAGCTGATGGAGGCTGTAACCTGAGTTCTGTTTGGCCTGAGCGTCCTGAGGAGAGGCAGCAGTGTATGTGGTGCATAGACAGTACACATAATAAAGATTCAGTGACACAAATAATAAACTTACTTGAAAAATTCAAGCTACCTCAAGTACACGCTGCTACCAAAGTACAGACATACTACATGATGGGGAGAACTGTAGTTACTTTATGCATTTCATGGAGCACTTTAAACTGACAGAGGAACAGCAGGAAGAATAATTAACCTGTAGTTTGACTTTTTACCTCCAGGGGTCTCTAAACTCCCAGTTCAGCCTCCCACAGCTGTTTGATTCTGGCAGGAGGAGGGTTCATGACAGTCATACAAATATCAATAATTATAATCATACTTAATTATAAAATGGATCACTCTGCATGATGAGGGCTTCTGATTTGGACTCTTACTTGTAACAGAGTATTTCTACACTGTGGTGTTACTACTTTTACTTTTACTGAAGTCAAAGCTGTGAGTGCTTCGTCCTCTGCAGGATCCATGACAACTTTCCACTGGAGTCGACGGACGGCCATGTTTGATGGCTGCTCGTGACTCCTAAACTACCATCACCACGACAACATCATTCACCCTCTGTCTCGTTGTCCCTGACGACGGTGGAGGATGAAGGTTGTGACTTTCTCACCTCTTTGTTTTCAGACTGCAGCGACGCCTTCAGGACGTCTCGGAGCTGAGTCAGCTGTTTCCTCTCTCCGTCCTGAGACTGCTTGATCTGAAGACGCACATCAGATTAGATAACCGCTGTCTAAAGCACTTTATTCTTCAGTGGTGGAAAGTAACTAACTACATTTACTGAAGTACTGCACTTTATACTAATTCAGTGTATTTGTACTTTTCCCGGAATATTTCCAGAAACATCAGACAAAAAGACAGAAAGCACTTTACTGCACTGAGTACTTTTCCTGCTGATTATACTCACATACTTTTACTTATTTGTACACTTAAACATACTTGTAGTGGAGTATTTTCACAGTGTGGTATTTTTTGGAGTACTTCAGTAAAGGATCAGAATATTTGAATATACTTTTACTTCATTAAGGTTTGAGTGCAGGACTTTTATTTTCTTATTTTCACAGTGTGGTAGTAGTACTACTGTAGTAAAGGATCTGAGTACTGTCCTACTTTCACAGCAAACTTTATGTTTAAATCTCAGTAAAGGAGGAAAGCAGAGACATTTAAAATGAAATAATATTATTGATTATTATTGTCAGTTAACGTCCTCACCGCCGTCAGGTCTGTAGCCAGTTTCTCTACGGAGGGCTTCAGACTCTCCACAGCTTTCAGTCCGTCCTGGAAAAAACTTCAAACACACGAGAAAAACATTTAGTGGAAAATCATCAACACTACATTTACACATTTCAAATGAACGACCAAATATATGTCTCAGTAACATGTGATATCCATGTTATTTACCTCACCAGGAAAAGAAAATGAACTGGTTGCATGTTTATTTTTGTATAATTTTCATTTTCATTTCATTATTATTTCTTGGCCTCCCAATTTAGTTTGAACATTTCTTGATTTCTTCTGGATGTGAGATTGAAACAGGACTAAATGATCAAAGGTAAATATCCTCCTGGTGTCTCTGAAGAGGGCACCGAGTGCTTTCTGTCTGAGCTGAACGTGTTTCTCTGCAGAGTGACGTACTTGCACTGAGCGTGAAAATACTTGATGAGGTTCTGGAGGAAGTCGACTCCTTTCTTCACTTTGATCTCGTTGACTTTGAGGAGATACTGCAGAGAGAAACAGGAGAGGGGACAACTCATCGGCAAGCCTCCAGATTTTTCTGCCTCAGTTTGATTTTTTAATTGACTTTACGTTCTTCACCTCACACATCTGCAGCTGGAAGAGTCGTCTCTCCTTCTCCATCTCCTCTGCGATCTCTCCTCCGCTGAACTCAGTGCGAATCATCCCGTGCTGCTTGGCGTGCTCCCTCTTCTCCTTCTCAATCTTTGTTCTGCAGAGGTCAAAGGTCACATTGAGACATTACATTAACTTCACCTTAAGCAAACAGGGATAAAATCTCTCTGCCTGCAGATGAAGCTCTGTTCATGAAACCAGAGGAGAAAAGTAAAGAAGTACATTTACTCAAGTACTTTAATTATGTGCAAATTTGAGGAACTTACAGGTACTTTACAGTTTTATTCTACTTTCTACCTGTACTGCACCACGTCAGGGAATATTGCACATTGATCTGAAGGTTTTGTTACTTATTCTATTTATGAATATGAATGTATTAATCCAGTCATTAGTGTGATCACAGTATCGTTAAGTCTTTACTCCTGGGGGGGTTATTTCTTACAGCTTGGTCTCGTAATCCTTCCAGGCTTTGTCGAACGGCTTCTTCAGATCCTGAAGGAGGAAGAGACGTCACATGATTAGACTGAACTGACCAATCACATCGCAGCGCCGCTACAGTCAGAGAGGACTTTGACCTGCGAGTCACTCAGGAAATATTTCAACACGATAACGTGAGAGGAGTTTTTTAACTGACAAAAACACAAAAAGGAACTTGAGTTTTCACTCAGAGCTTCCTTTAATTCATTCTTTGTTTCATATTTGAAAGCCAGTGAAGGTAAAAGTACCGACTTCAATGTGAGATAGATTTATAAACTACAGCTTCGTCACCATGACGACCCACAACAATAAAGTGGAAAATCAATCTCTTTACCACTGACGCTAAAATGTTCCTGTCAGCTTCTAAACTGTGATGATTTACTGCTGTGACGGCATTTTACTACGGCAGCCCTGAGAGCTCAAAACACTGCAAACCGAAGAAAATACACGAAAAGAGAGTGAAGACATGAAGAGAGTGAACACACAAAGAGAGAGTGAACACATGAAAAGAGAGAGAACACATGAAGAGAGAGTGAACACAACAGAAAAAGAGTGAATGACATGAGATGAAAGAGAGAGAGTGAACATGAAGAGAGTGACACATGAGAGTGAAACACAAAGAAGAGTAGAACACATGAAAGAGAGTGAACACATGAAGAGAGAGTGAACACATGAAAAGAGAGAACACATGAAAAGTGAACACATGAAGAGAGAGTGAACACATGAACAAGTGAGAGTGAACACATGAGAGAGAGAGAACATGAAGTGAAATGATGAACAAAGAAGAGAGTGAACACATGAGACAGAGAAAGAGAACACAAGTGAGAGAGAGGAACATGAGAGAGAGTGAACATGAGAGAGTGAACAGAGAAGAAGAGAGTGAACAGAGAGTGAACACAGAGAGAACACATGAACACATGAAGAGAGAGTGAACACATGAAAGATGAAAAAAGAGTGAACACATGAGAAGACAGTGAGAGAGTGAACACATGAAGAGAGAGTGAACACATGAAAAAAGATGAAAAAAGAGTGAACACATGAAGAGAAGGAGAGAGTGAACACATGAAGAGAGAGTGAACACATGAAAAAAGAGTGAACACATGAAGGAGAGAGTGAACACATGAAACACAGAAGAGATGAAGAGAGAGTGAACACATGAAAAAAGAGTGAGAGAAGTGAACACATGAAAAGAGAGTGAACACATGAGAGAGAGAGAACACATGAAGAGAGTGAACATGAACATGAAAAGAGAGGAATACATGAAGAGAGGACATGAACACAAGAGAGAGAGGACACAGAAAAGAGTGAACACATGAAGAGAGAGTGAACATACGTGAAGAGAGAGGGAAGACATGAAAAGACAGATACAAGAGAGAGTGAACACATAAGAGAGATGAAGAGAAGAGAGAGACACATGAAGAGAGTGAACACAGAAGAGAGAGTGAACACATGAGAGAGAGAGTGAACAAGAGAGAGTGAACACATGAAGAGAGAGTGAACAAAGAGAGAGTGAACACATGAAGAGAGAGAACACATGAAAGAGAAAAAAGAGTGAACACATGAAGAGAGAGTGAACACATGAAAAAAGATGAACAAAAGAGAGAGTGAACACATGAAGAGAGAGTGAACACATGAAAAAGAGAGTGAACACATGATGAAAAAGAACACATGAAGACAGTGAAGAGAGAGAACACATGAAGAGAGAGAGAACACATGAAGAGAGAGTGAACACACGGCTGCAAAGGGAGAAAATAAACGTAGGTCTGTGATGAAGTCGATCATCCGTCACTGTTTTAAGCTCCTGATTGATCTAGTTCACAGATTACAATATCTGTTGATCAGCTTTTAGCCTTTTGGTGATCAACCTTTTCAATCTGAATCATTAAAAACTTCTAATGTGAATTTAAACGTCTTTAACTGGTGTCTATTCTGTGTGTCTTCATTTGATGAGTCATGTTTCTCTTTATTTCCTCAGCTGATCAAAGCAGAGATGAAAATGATCGTCTCAGTTTGGAAGCTGTTGCTGCTCTTTAGCTGCTCTCAGAGGAAACTGAACACGAACCCCTTTGACTCCCTTCAGGTCTCCCTTCAGCAGACTGTCCAGAGGGAAGGTGATGATGTTGTTCATGTTCTGCATCTGCAAACAGGAAGTTATCATGACATGAGCAGAAACCTACACAGCTCAGAGCTCAGCTGAACACAAAGTCTGATGGGAGAGCAAAACGTTAGCGAGCTTTTTCTTCACGTGTTCGTGTCGTCAACTCGGCCCCTCACCAGGTTTTTGAAGAGCGCCGACAGCTCTTTGGTGAAAACGGCGAACTTGAGGAAGGCCGAGCCGACCTCGGCGTCCTCTCTGGAGACACAGTTGTCTCCGAACTTCTCCATGGACTGAATGTACTGCTCCTCATTGTCCACATGAGCTGAAACACACAGGAAACACATGATGAGTACTATTATCATTGTGATCATTATCATTTCCTCTACAGCTCAACTTCAAATGAAGGGAGACACTAAAGACTCATTTATATTCTCACTTTTATTTACTAAATTCTTTTTTCTTGTTACCGTCGCAAAGTAGAAAATAATACAGTCAACAAAACATCATTTCATTTGACATTTAATCATTTTGGTCTTTGTGCTGTGAATTTTGAAATGTCTTAAAGTCTTCATTAATGTTTAGCAAATGCAGTTTATGTGAACATGGTTCTAAATATAAATGAATGTGTGAAGATGAAGTGCCACATCAATTCAAGTATCTGCAACTATTTTTCCTTCATTCGCAGTGACTGCTGGGAAAAATGGTGACAAAACGTCCGTTTCATCATGTGACAGTTTTGTGTGTGAAGCGCTGAATCAGCCTGAACAGTGAAGTTGTTGGCGGGCGAATGAACAACGAGCTGAAGCTGCAGCTGTCACTTTGTTCACTGTTTACATAAAGATTCACATTAGAGCTGCTTTTAATGTGAAATGTGTTATTTCTGTTAGTTATGTACCAAACCTGAGAAACCTCAGGACGCTCTCATGGTGTCTTTATGTTTTTATGGTGACTCGTTTCAGACTGTGACACCAGTTTGAAGCCGTCTGAAGAACCAACTTGGTGCCAGAGGGAGGCCGTCGAGGCGGGCGTCTCCCCCTCGGCATGCTGGGACAGGAGAGCGGTATGACAGGAATGTTTGGAGGTGAGACTCCACCTGCCTGAACACAAAGCCACCACACTGACATGGAGCACCTGAACGCACCGCCAGCTGTTCCCACTGCTCTGTTTGGGACTGACGTGTTCTGTGATTCAGGACTACAATTCCCATCATGCAAGCAGAAAGTATAATGCTGCCATGGAGTCAGTGACTGTGTATGTTGGTGCATCTACAAGACAGACAGCGATCACAAACTGAGGAGAGTTACAGAAGATGAGCGATGACCTGATGAAGTCTGGAACAAAGAAGATTTCATAAACGGACTTTAGGTGTGTTAGTTTGTGTGTGAGCAGCAGACAGGAAGTGACAGCTCGAGCGAGGTCTGTGGTTGAGAGGCGTCGTTATTTTTGCACAGACTGAGGTCAGACGCTTTCACTCACCCAGACCAGACGTGTTGATGGCCTTCACCGACTTCTTGATCTTGTACAGAACCGATCGGTCCACGTCCAGGACCTGAGGAGGACAGGCTCAGTCAGGGGGGGTTCAAATGTCGTCACTGCTCTGATGGAGGTGTGTGTTCGTTTTCTGACAACAGTAAACTGCTGCGTGTTTGCAGAGTTCTCACGTTTTTGCAGAAACTATTTTCTCTGTGCTGCATTCAAAGAAAACAATCACATTATGTGGAAAATGTCCTCTCATTCACAGACAGCAGAAATATTGGAGGGAAGAGGCCTGATGGAGACGTTAAGAAGTGACTGGTTTACAGTGGACGTCCACTCAAATGAATAAAATCTGTTCTAAGTAATCTAATACGCAGAAATACAAACACAACAAAGGAAAATCAGCCATCAAATCTTCACTGTTAAAGGAGATAAAACCTGATTAAAACATTAAAACAGTCTCTCACTTCAACCACACTTCTGTGTTCAACTTTAAACTCGCTGCCTTTAACAACAGTTCACAGCAGTTAAATATAAAAATGTTTCAATTCCTGAACAGGAAACAAACTTCAGAACAAACTTCATCCAATCAAATCTAAATGCATGGTCCTCTTTCAGTAAAATGTCATGGAGCTGTCGAGGCTGCAGGGAAATGAGCCTGATGAGTGCTGGCTGATCAGCTGATTTCATGCAAATCAAGCTGAAGAGTGGTTCAGACACTGAAGCTGCTCCTGAGCAGTCTGTCCATTTTAACCATCACATCACAGACACCAGATGATCATCTGCACTTCTTTCCACGAGAAACCTGTGGAAATCCAGCAGAGACCCTTCGAACCTCCTCACAGACTCCTGGAATCTCCTCAAGGACCCTGGAGACCCTTCAAGGACCTCTATAAACATCTTCTGACAGCCTGGAACTGTTCAGGCATTAAACTCCTCTTTTACATTTCTACAGCCTGAAATGTTCTCGTTATTACAGGTTACGCTCGTTTAATGATGCTGATGTTTAAAAGTCACCACGTGTATATCGACGTCTCTTCTTTGGTTCTCATCAGTCCCACCGTCACTTTTTAATGAAGTTTATCTGAAACGTTGAGCAGAAACAAGAGCCAACAGGAAGCAAATGCTCACAGAGACACTGAAGAAGGTCCTGAGCAGCTCGCGTAGCCTCGCTCAGCGTCTGTCTCAGTTTGAGCAGCTCAGTCAGGCTCAGATTTAGGAGCACATACGTGTCTGACTGCAGGCTGCTATATTTACATATGTGATCATGGTGTGTGTTTGACTTTCTTATCTGCGGTGTTATTTCACAGGTCAAAGCCATGTGGTGACTTTAATGTGTGTCAGCTCAGAAACACTGCACCGTGGGAATCAATCAATCAATCAACCTGCAGGTTTGTATCCTGTTCATCAATAATCAAAAATCACACTAACATGCACCTTAAAGAGCCTCACCTTCCTCAAACAATGCAAACTTTCCAAAAACTTCACTACAGAGCAACTCTTCTATGTTGTGTTCACTGACTTCATGTTGGAGACGCGTCAGCTTTTATTCTGGCACTGAACAGACAGACCTCCACGTGGACACACTGACGCTCAGTCCAGTGGCAATAAAGTTTATTCAACAGTGTGAAGGAGAAGAAAGAGAGGTGACTCTGCTATGAACAGACAGAAACCCTCAGGAGGAAGCTCTGATCACCACAAACATGTGATGATTCAAACCGTCGTAAACGCAGCACGACAGTCATCAGGTGGAGAACAACAACAAATCCTCCTCCAAGGCCTCGGGACTGAAAACACTCGGTCGCTGCAGCTCATCCAGAACTCAGGCGTCGACTTTTCAACACGTCTTTGGACTCAGTTTGACACTTTGAGCCTTTTTTAGCTCAGCGTCTGTTTGTGTCGAAGCTTCGACCGCCCTGACGCTGCCGACGGGAAACAGGAACGTCTGAGCGACACGAGGCTCGCTTCAGTCCTCTGCAGACTGTCGGCGCTTTGATCAGACTCCAACTGAGCTCATGTTTGTCCTGAAAACTACTGAACACGCTGAAACTCTTCACAGGTTCACAACATTTAACAAGCTCAGAAAGGTCTTCATGAAGATGAAGAAATCAAACACTGAACGCCTCAAACAAGAAGCTGGAGTGGAGCTCAGAGCGGATATTGGAGACATGAGGACAATAATCACACACTGGGACTGAGACGATGCTTTGAACTGGAAACATGAATGGAACTGTCCTTTCTTTCATTTCAACACAAAACATTTCAGTGGCTTCTTCTTTTTTTACACCTTTTATTCCTGAAAAGTTTTCTCATCTTTCAGTAAAGGTTCAGCTGTTTGTGTCTTTGTAGGTTATGAACTAAAAGCTTTAAATAAAGTCATCCAGCAGCTTTCACTGAGGTCAAAGGTCAGAGGCAGCTCCAATGAGACTGAATGAACTCTGAATCCAAACGTGTGTGCACTGTACACTGACACACACACACACACACTCTCTCACACACTGACACACACACACACACACACACACACTCTCACACACACACACACACACACACACACACACACACACACACACACCCCCCCCACTCACACACACACACACACACACACACACTGACAGAGAGCACACTACACACACACACACACACACACACACACACCTCACACACACACACACACACACACACACACTCACACACACACACACACACACACACACACACACTACACACACACACACACACACACACACACACACACACACTCTCACACACACACACACACACACAGACACACACACACACACACACACTCTCTCACACACACACACACACACACACACACAGAGAGACACACACACACACACACACTGCACACACACAGAGACACACACACAGTCTCACACACACACTCTCTGACATCAGAATGAAATAAATGGCTGCTGCAGTCGGAGGTTTTCTGTTTACAGTCGGACTGAACGTCACCACGGCGATGATTAAACTCCTCACATGTTTGAGTGCAGGCGGACATGTTGGGACACAACAAGCTTTAAAAGTGAACAGAGGAGAAGAAGAAGAATGAACGAGGGGGAGGACAACGAGGAAAGAGGTGGAGGAGAGTGGATTTCCAGACGGGGTGAGACCGGTCTTGTTGGGACTCGATCAGACGGGTGAGGCTCCGTCATCGCCCCGGGTCTGCTGGGCGGTGACCTCCCGGCGGGACCTGCAACAGGAGGAGGGAGACCCAGCATGCAACAGGAGGAACAGGAGGAGGACCCAGCATGCAACAGGAGGAGGAGGACCCAGCATGCAACAGGAGGAGGGAGACCCAGCACGCTGTCCAGACCTGCACGTTTAAACCCCTGAATCCCAGCTTCAGCTGTGACATCACAACAAGGAAACTGATTCTGATTGGACGCAAAGACTTACTGACGCTGTACTGCAGTGAGGTACTAACGCATGTACGAAGTAGCTACACGTTACAAAGTACTACACGTTACAAAGTACTACACATGTTACAAAGTACTACATGTTACAAAGTACTACACGTTGACAAAGTACTACACGTTACATAAGTATTACACGTTAAATATCCAAGACTTCACTATCAAACATACTAATCAGTGTCTGAGTGCATTTAAAGAACAAACATTTAAAGAACAAACATGAAGTTGTTGTTAAAACGACTCGTT
>CM041543.1:24611391-24733891 GCA_023238725.1 Scortum barcoo
ACTCATTATACAGGAGTGTTGTAACTCTCTGAGTGTTATATTATTATATTATTAGAGTATTATTACTGTATTTATATGTAACCTGTTCTTCGATGTTGCTTGAGGTAATTTTAGCTATTCATGTACTGTTGGCTGGTTTAATCTTTAATGATGCATCATATGAGAAAGAAGGACGTCTTCCAAAACAGTTGTCTTCATGGTGTGTATTGTTTGTTTAACAGCTCTTGCAGGCGGAGGATTCCTTGTTTTCTTCAGTGGTAAGGTAGCACGCCAAATGCTGCAGAATGATGATTGTGGGAATGACTCTCTGGGAAAACTGGCTTTTGAGCAGCTGCAGAAAGGCAACCTGATCTTCTATGAATCAGACCTGACAGAGTGTGGCATCGATATCAGAGAGCAGCCTCAGTGTACTCAGGAGTGTTCACACAGATCTTTAAAGAGGAGAGAGGACTGTACCAGGACAAGGTGTTCTGCTTCGTCCATCTGAGTGTTCAGGAGTTTCTGGCTGCTCTTCATGTTCATTGGAAATTCATCAACTCTGGAGTCAATCTGCTGTCAGAAGAACAAACCATGTCCCAAAGACTATTAACTAAACTATTAAAAAAAACATCTAAATCAGCACATTTGTACCAGAGTGCTGTGGACAAGGCCTTACAGAGTCCAAATGGACACCTGGACTTGTTCCTTCGATTCCTCCTGGGTCTTTCACTGCAGACCAATCAGACTCTCCTACGAGGTCTGCTGACACAGACAGGAAGTAGCTCACAGACCAACCAGTCAACAGTTGAGTACATCAAGGAGAAGCTGAACAACAATCTATCTGGAGAGAAAAGCATCAATCTGTTCCACTGTCTGAATGAACTGAATGATCGTTCTCTAGTGGAGGAGATCCAACAGTCCCTGAGATCAGGAAGTCTCTTCTGAGGCTGCTGCCAGTTTTCAAAGCTTCCAATAAATCTGTGTAGGTGGACTAGACTCACCATATAATAGAAAAAAATATTAACAATATGATATATGAAATATGTACTATATATTTATATTTTTCTATATATATTTATATAATTTTAAGGCTGAGTGGCTGTAACCTCTCAGAGAGAAGCTGTGAAGCTCTGTCCTCAGTTCTCAGCTCCCAGTCCTCTAGTCTGAGAGAGCTGGACCTGAGTAACAACAACCTGCAGGATTCAGGAAGTGAAGCTGCTGTCTGCTGGACTGAAGAGTCCACATTGTACACTAGAAACTCTGAGGTCAGAGATCACCTTGGTTTTAGATGTCCATTGGTTGTGAATACTGTTTTAAATTCATAATAATTTCAGGAAAGGTAATCCATGTCTCAAAGATGTCTTTGTTTTAATGATTTTCGTATTTATTTTTTTAAAACTTTTTTTTATTTATTACTGTTATCCTCTATCCTCCCTGTTGTTAGGTCACTGGATACTTCCAGTTGATAGTAAAATTAGTCAAACACTTTTCAGGGTTAGGGTTAGGGTTAACCCATTAAGGACACTGTTTTATATGGTAACATTTTGACAGAACTTTGCCAAATGTGTCCAGGCTTTAATACTGTCTGATCACAGAGGAAGGCTGTGCTTCTCTGGCCTCAGCTCTGAAAGCTCCAACCCCTCCCATCTGAGAGAGCTGGACCTGAGCTACAACCATCCAGGAGACTCAGGAGTGAAGCTGCTGTCTGCTGGACTGGATACTCTAAGGTATAAACAGAAAACAAGACATCAAACACTGTTACTTTGTTACACTGACAAACTGAGAAACACTGCTTCAAGTTGAACAGCAGTTTGGACTCAGGTTGGATAGAAAATCAGTCAAAGTAAAAGTTATAAAATACCCATGTTTCCATCATAAAAAAAATTCTGTTTCTTCTATGTAGTATCTGATGTTCCATATGTTGATTGACTCCTGGGTCCTGGGTTTGTTAAACTTAGTTAGGGGCCCCAGGGTTGGCGCCTCTCTGTCTGAGGACCTATGATCTTTCTTATTGTAAATCATATGTTCTGACACATGACTCACGAAAACAGCTAACCTATATAAGCAGATAGAGCTGATATACAGAGGAGATTCATATTGGCTTTAGTACCTCTCACAGGCAATCATGATGCTTGTTTTGATGCTGGACTAATTTGTAATAAACCTCTTTATATACAAGCAAGATAGTGTCAGTGGTGTCTCCTTCATCACCTTCACATCGTCGCTATTTAATAAACAACATCTACTAGGATGGAAAATTGTGGAGAGCAGAGGCTGACACCTGGTGTAAGGAAGTGTAAGTTTGTTTACTAATTTTAGCGTAAAACAGTGAACAGTTTTTCTATTTAGAAAGAAAATAAATTAATAGTGCAACTCAGAATTGTTTTTAAATCCAACTGTTTTTTACTTTACAATTTACTGTGAAAATTGAAATTGTGTTATTGAAATTGTGTTATTTAAAACCCCCTGATTCACTGAGATTTCTAGTAACACTCTCTATGAAGACCACATCTATAGTGTGTTATGGAGGCATTCATAGTGAATTATGATGCATTTATAATGCTTTATGACTATAGTCATCATGCTATAATAGACTATGCATTATCACAGATAATAGATAATAGATATTATTTGTGACTAGGAGAGTGGTCGACTTTCAGTCTTTTTTCTTTTTTTTTTAGTTTATGAAAACATAGTCAGATGAAAACATCAGTTCACAATTAACAATTAAACAATGAATTCTTCAGCTGTGTCACATGATCATTTATTTATTTGTTGTATCACACTGGACCCAGATACAGTGTGCAGAAAACTCAAACTGTCTGACAACAACAAAAAAGTGACAGTGATAAAGGTTTGGGTTAAAAGTGCTGTATGTAACTATTTATATGTGTTCATTGATTTTTATTCATTTTTAATCAACAATTTAAAAGCAAATAGTAACATAACTAAAAAAAAGACACATTCCCAACTTTTTCAGCCTTCAATAGCCTGTAGACTGATTTCTCTAAAAATCAGTGGGATGTTTTTCAGCTTCTCTGTGAAAACAAACAGTGACTGAAAAACAAGCTCAAATTTGATCAATTTTTTTAACAACTTCATTGAAAATCCAGATATCAACATGATGCCTGTCCACCACGTTCAGTCTCGTGTCACCTAACCGACTGCAGCTGACTTAACGTCACTCAATGTCATTGTGTCTCAGAAATGCTTTCATTAAAACAATTGTGGACCCAATTGTGACCCTTCTGAATTAATAAAATAATATTATACATTGTTTGTCTGTTTGAGAAACACTGAATCAAAATATTAATGACCTTATCTCTGTCATGTTTGCATATTTATTCAGTAAATTTAATGAGACTCATTCTGAGTTGGTGTGCTTGTCTGGTGTAAGTTTATTTATAAACTTATAAATGTATTTATTTAAAGCCCAAAATCACAAACAAGAGTTAACAGGCTGAAAGAAGACACTTGTACTCTGTGTTAGAATGAAGCATGAATGTTAACAGACTCGGCTGTCAGTGCACGTTTCATAAATCCCAAGTAGTCTTTTCAATTTTTCCTCTCATTGCGTATTGCTAAAATATGAGAAAAAATAAGAAAACACTGATGCATGAGGCTCATTGTTCTCACAAACTGTCTCCATACACGGTCCTCTTCTCACATTTAGTGTCCTCACACAAATTTTCATCATAGACTACCGTTATTCATCATCCTCACACACACCCTGTCCTTAAACTCACACACTATGTAAAAACACATGCTTTAACACACTGACTTCATATTCTCAGTCCACACAGGTCGCTCATGAGTCGCCACAGATACCCATGAGAAAACGAATAAAAGTCAAACTCAGTGCTATTATTTATTTACTGGACAAACACTCTTCACATAGACAGTCCTCACAGGATGTTTACATTTGTTTTCTTCCTCAAAGCAGCTTCTTCCTGGTTTTCTTCATCACATTCGGAGATTCAGAGACACATAATTCACACAAGTACATTTCTTCAAACCTGATCTCTGACCCAAAATAGCACCATGTAAAATAAAAGACACACTGTGCTGACTTGGACGTGTAGTTAAAGGTACAAAGGAATGACTAAAATTGAAAAATCACTGTCATCTGGATTCACTGTCCTGATACTACTGTGTATACAACTTAATTTAAATACCAATTTACATTAGATGTAAATCATTCTCAAATCATTGTTCAACAATTACCTTAAAGAAACGTTCTCTTCGTGTTTTCTTTGAATGTTGGCTTAAATCACTTTTCCAAACTGAAAAATGAGTATTTCTGTAAACAGGAGGATACCTTCCCTTCTACACTGAACACAGAGACACTGATGACCCAGACCAGGACTTAGACCCAAACCCAAATCCAGGATAAAGAGGTTCAGTGAATGTGGTGTTGGAAGGTGTGGAGGTGGATCAGTGTGTCAGAGGAGACTCTGTAGAAGGACAGAGTGCCAGCAGGACAGTCCACATACACTGCTACTCTGTGAGAGACAGAGAGACAGGAGGAGGAGGAGGAGGAGGAGGAATGAACAATCTCTGTTTTTTTCTTATTGTGCCAAACAGCATAACAACCCTTTGAGCAATTCAGACTCCAGGACTGATCATTTTCTCCAAACCAGCAGTCAGCTCTGTGTCCTCTCCTTCTGATTTCTCTGTAACTCACTGATATATGTACATCCTCCTTCTCCACTCGACCTCCCAGTAACAGCGACCAGTCAGACCAGTTCTACACAGCAGCTGAGGCCAGTAGTCAAATCTCTCTGGATGATCAGGATATGGCTGCTCTTTCTCCACATATGTCACCTTCCTGTTGTTGTCAGACAGCATGAGGAATCTGTTCACTGTGTTTGTGTCCATTATGAGTTCACAGTAATCTGAAGGAGAGAAAAAGATGCAGAAAAGAAATACTTTATGATCTGACTGTTGGATTTGTTTTATGTTTCATATTATCTTTATGAGATAATAGATTGTTATCTAAAGATAAGTCACTGATTGTACATTATAGAAAATACATAATCTTTAATGATTTTAAATCATGTCTAGGATTTGAGTGAGGGAATAGCAGAACTATGAACCATTTACCATTGATTTTGTGTTTTTTTTTTTGTTTGTTTTTGTCCTCATAATCCAACTAAATCCACACTTACACTTCCTCAGACCAGGTTTTAACCTCTGCTCTCCACCATGGTCCACCCTGGAGGAAGAAACACAGTCAGAATGATTTTCTATCCAACATGAGTCCTAACTGCTGTTCAACATGAAGCAGTGTTCCTCAGTTTGACAGTGTGACAGAGAAACAGTGTGTGAGGTCTTGGTTTCAGTCCATACCTAGGGTGTCCAGTCTCCAGTGTGGATGCTCCAATCCAGCAGACAGCAGCTTCACTCCTGAGTCTCCTGGATGGTTGTAGCTCAGGTCCAGCTCTCTCAGATGGGAGGGGTTGGAGCTTAGAGCTGAGGCCAGAGAAGCACAGCCTTCCTCTGTGATAAGACAGCCTGACAGCCTACATATATATCCACATACATAAACACATACGGGACATTGTTATTCATTGCTGATTTGTGTGTCCAGCCATCCATCCATCTTCATCCCCTTGATCCGGGGACCGGGTCGCGGAGGCAGCAGTCTGAGCAGAGATGCCCAGACTTCCCTCACCCCAGACACTTCCTCCAGCTCTTCCTCGGGGGGACCCCTGGAGGCGTTCCCAGGCCAGCTGAGAGACGTAGTCTCTCCAGCGTGTCCTGGGTTCTTCCCCGGGGCCTCCTCCCCGGTGGTGGGACATGCCTGGAACACCTCCCTAGGGAGGCGTCCAGGGGGCATCCAAAACAGATGCCTGAGCCACCTCAGCTGACTCCTCTTGATGTGAAGGAGCAGCGGCTCTACTCTCTGAGCTCCTCCCGAGTGACCGAGCTTCTCACCCTATCTCTAAGGGAGCGCCCAGCCACCCTGCGGAGGAAACTCATTTCAGCCGCTTGCTTGTATCCGCGATCTTGTCCTTTCGGTCATTACCCAAAGTTCATGACCATAGGTGAGGGTGGGAATGTAGATTGACCGGTAAATCGAGAGCTTCACCTTTCGACTCAGCTCCTTCTTCACCACGACGGTCCGGTATACCGACCGTATAACTGCAACTGTTGACGCTGCACCAATCCGCCTGTCAATCTCACGCTCCAATCATTCCCTCACTCGTGAACAAGACCCCGAGATACTTGAACTCCTCCACTTGAGGCAGGACCTCTCCACCCACCCGGAGAGGGCATGCACGCCACCCTTTTCCGGTCGAGAACCATGGCCTCGGATTTGGAGGTGCTGATTCTCATCCCAGCCGCTTCACACTCGGCTGCAAACCGCTCCAGTACATGCTGAAGGTCCTGGCTTGATGAAGCCAACAGGACAACATCATCTGCAAAAAGAAGAGATGAAATCCTGTGGTTCCCAAACCGGACTCCCTCCGGCCCCTGGCTACGCCTAGAAATCCTGTCCATAAAGATTATGAACAGGACCGGTGACAAAGGGCAGCCCTGCCGGAGTCCAACATGTACTGGGAACAGGTCTGACTTACTGCCGGCAATGCGAACCAAGCTCCTGCTCCGGGTCAGAGAGAGATTGCCCTTAGCAAAGGCACCCTGGACCCCATACTCACGGAGCACTCCCCCCACAGAATACCACGAGGGACACGGTCGAATGCCTTCTCCAGATCCACAAAGCACATGTGGACTGGCTGGTTGGGCAAACTCCCATAAACCCATATAGAGCTGGTCCAGTGCTCCACGACCGGGACGAAAACCGCATTGTTCCTCCTGAATCTGAGGGTCGACTATCGGCCGAATTCTCCTCTCCAGTACTCTGGCGTGAGACCTTCCCGGGGAGGCTGAGAAGTGTGATCCCCCTGTAGTTGGAACACACTCTCCGGTCCCCCCTTTTTAAAAAGAGGGACCACCATCCCGGTTTGCCACTCCAGAGGCACTGTCCCCAACCTCCATGCAATGTTGCAGAGGACGTGTCAGCCAAGACAGCCCCACAACATCCAGAGACTTGAGGTACTCAGGGCGGATCTCATCCACTCCCGGCGCCTTGCCACACCGTGATGGACGAGTCCACCTCAGAGTCCCCAGCCTCCGCTTCCTCACTTGAAGGCAAGTCGGTGGGATTGAGGAGATCCTCGAAGTAGTATTTCTTCCACCGTCCGTCCGACAATAATGTCCCCAGTTGAGGTCAACAGCTCCCCACCTGCACTGTAAACAGTGTTGGCAGAGCAAGTACTGCTTCCCCCTTCTGAGGCGCCGGACGGTTTGCCAGAATCTCTTCGAGGCCGACCAATAGTCCTTCTCCATGGCCTCACCGAACTCCTCCCAGACCCGAAGTCTGCGGCTTGCTTGGCCTGCCAAGGGTACCAGTCAATCGCGCCAGGAGTCCTACAGGCCAACATGGTCTGATAGGACCCCTTCTTCAGCCTGACGGCATCCCCTTACTTCCGGTGTCCACCACCGGGTTCGGGGTTGCCGCCACGACAGGCACCAGAGACCTTGCGTCCACAACTTCGAACTGCCGCGTCGACAATGGAGGCAGAGAACATCTGGTCCACTCGGACTCAATGTCCCCAGCCTCCCGCAGAATCTGTGAGAAGCTCTTCCAGAGGTGGGAGTTGAAGACCTCCCTGACAGAGGGCTCGGCCAGACGTTCCCAACAGACCCTCACAATACGTTTGGGTCTGCCAGGTCTGTCCAACTTCCTCCTCCTGCCAGCGGATCCAACTCACCACCAGGTGGTGATCGGTTGACAGCTCAGCCCCTCTCTTTACCCGAGTGTCCAAGTGTCCAAGACATACGGCCGGAGATCAGATGAAACGACAACAAAGTCGATCATCATCGACCTCCGGCCTAGGGTGTCCTGGTGCCACGTGCACTGATGGACACCCTTATGCTTCGAACATGGTGTTCGTTATGGACAAACTGTGACTAGCACAGAAGTCCAATAACAGAACACCGCTCGGGTTCAGATCAGGGAGGCCGTTCCTCCCAATCACGCCCCTCCAGGTATCACTGTCGCTGCCCACATGAGCTGCGTTGAAGTCCCCCAGTAGAACAATGGGCAATATAGTCCCCTGGTCGGAGCACTATCAAGTACCCCTCCCAGGGACTCCAAGAAGGCCGGGTACTCTGTACTGCTGTTCGGACCCGTAGGCACAAACAACAGCAAGAGACCTATCCCCTAAGCCGAAGGCGCAGGGAAGCGACCCTCTCATTCACCGGGGTGAACTCCAACACATGGCGGCTGAGCTGGGGAGCTAGCTATAAGCAAGCCCACACCAGCCTGCCGCCGCTCACCCTGGGCAACTCCAGAGTAGTGGAGGGTCCAGCCCCTCTCAAGGAGCTGGGTTCCAGAGCCCAAGCTATGCTAGTGGAGGTGAGCCCGACTATCTCTAGCCGGTACCTCTCAACCTCCCACGCACGAGCTCAGGCTCCTTCCCCCCCAGCGAGGTGACATTCCATGTCCCTATGGCCAGAGTTTTGGTCCAAGGATTGGGTCGTCCAGGCGAGGCCCCTGCCAGCCACGACTGCTACCCAAACCACATGGCACCGGCCCCTCATGGACCTTCCTGTGGGTGGTGAGCCTACTGGAAGGCGGGCCCACGTCGCCGCCATTACGGGCTGAGCCCGGCCGGGTCCCATGAGCCCCAACCCCAGGCCTGGCTCCAGGGTGGGGCCCCGGTAACGCCAATCCAGGCGACGTAACGGTCCTTGTTCTTCTTTTATCCATGGTGGGCTTGTGAACCGCTCTTAGTCTGGCCCGTCACCTAGGACCTGTTTGCCATGGGAGACCCTACCAGGGGCGTAATGCCCCCGACAACATAGCTCCTAGGATCATTCATTCGGGCACACAAACCCCTCCACCACAGTAAGGTAAGGTGGCGGTTCAAGGAGGGGTGATTTGTGTGTAGTACCTATAAATAGCCTGCAGGTGTCAGTGTTGGTAAATGGACAGCATGCATTTAGGGGGAGCTGAAGGGATAGTGCACAAATATTGTACTTTGGCATTTCTTGACAGCTATATACCCAAGAAATCCCAAAGGATTTTATTGTTTGATTGATTGATATCTTTTATTTTGAGCATGTGAAAAAAATGAAAAAAAAAACTGATTACTAAAATTAGTTGTAGTTTGTTCACATTAGATTTCCTGTGAAGACAATTATAAAAATGCCCTTGGATGTCAGATGACTGATTTGTTAAAAAAAAAAAAAAAAAAAAAAAAGCTTTAAACCCCAGATCAGCAGTGTACCAGTGTACAGTTTGAACTCTTAAGTCCAGCAGACAACAGCTTCACTCCTGAATCCTGCAGGTCGTTATTACTCAAGTCCAGGCTCTTCAGATTAGAGGACTGGGAGCTGAGAACTGAGGACAGAGCTTTACAGCTTCTCCACAGCAGTTTACAGCCACTGAGCCTGAGGAAAATGTTAAAGTCACACATTAAAAGTGAACACCTTCATTAAAAATGAATACAAGTAGACCTGCAAGCAGGTATACTGGGTTCCGAGGACCAGTCAAAACTCTGAACCCAAGACCCATGGCCTCAGAGCTTAAAGACTGACTGAATAGGATTTCAATTATTTGTATGTTTGGACAAGCTCAGATGGCTTCCTGGTGTACTTACTGCAAGGTCTGCTTCAGCAGTGGACTATAAGGGCTGTTTAAGTTGGACATAAACTTTGCTTTGAACACCTCCAAGTACCCCCCACAATCTAACAAGAGTATGATGGAATCTCACTGCCTGTTTTTTTTTTTTTTACAAAGATCATAGTCAGGGGCAGGTCAGCTTTCCATCATAAACTAAAATCTACCTAAAAGAAAATTACTTTCAACTTTAAATATAAACCCCAACCACGTGCAAATAATAATTAGTTAAAATATCTAACCATACACTGATGGATTTATATTGTTCTTTACAAAAACACTGTTTGCAGACGATAATCACTTTAGTGTCATCCTTTATTGTTCCTGACCTGAGTGTTTCAAGTGTGCAGTGTGGGCTCTCCAGTCCAGTAGACAGCACCGTCACTCTTGACTCCTGCAGGTCGTTGTTACTCAGGTCCAGCTCTCTCAGACTAGAGGACTGGGAGCTGAGAACTGAGGACAGAGCTTCACAACTTCCCATTGTCAAGTTACAAGCAGAGAGCCTTTAAAGACATGAAGATATGAATAATTTTACCCATGATGATTTACATAGTATTTTTGTTTGGAACACACAGCTTTTATAGTGGTGTTGCAGAGACATAATTTCCTTTTCAACATCAAATATCAAAATTACTGTAAGGAAGTTGCTTTTAAAAACTAATGTTACACTCCAAGACTAGAGGACTGGGAGCTAAGAACTGTGGACAGAGCTTCACAGCTTCTCCCTGAGAGGTTACACGTAGTCAACCTGAAGAAGAAATGGCATATATGAAATTAATGAAAAGCAAACTAACTAACTAAATTACAAACACACACATCCCATCCTGCTCTAACCTGAGATTTCCTAATCTACAGTGCATACTCTCCAGTCCAGTAGACAGCAGCTTCACTCCTGAATCCTGCAGGTTGTTGTTACTCAGGTCCAGCTCTCTCAGACTAGAGGACTGGGAGCTGAGAACTGAGGACAGAGCTTCACAACTTCTCCATGAAAAATTACAGCCACTCAGTCTGAGAAAGGATTACAAGTTACAACTTTCAAGTTTCATGTTTTAAGTCATCCTGAAATCTAATTCTTGCAATACAATTCTTACAACCAAGTATGATGGTGTGACCTGACCTGACATTTTCCAGCAGACAGTGTGGACTTTTCAGTCCAGTAGAGAGTGCCTTTGCTCCTGAATCCTGGAGGTTATTGTTACTCAGGTCCAGGTTTCTCAGTTTACACAACAGGGTACTGAGATCAAACCTTCACATGTTCTCCATGACAGTTTACAGCAACTCAGCCTTCAAAAACAAATGTTCTTAGATAGTTGTTTTATTTTTAAATATCAAAGCCACACTTTTAAATCCTGACCTGAGAGTTTCCAGTGAACAGTGTGGACTCTCCAGTCCAGAAAGTAGTAGACTGACTCCTGAATCTTGCAGGTTGTTGTTACTCAGGTCCAGCCTCTCTCAGACTAGAGGACTGGGAGCTGAGAACTGAGGACAGAGCTTCACAACTTCTCCCAGACAGATTACAACCATTTAACCTAAAGAGAAATATGTCATGAACAAAAGTACTGTTTCTTTTTAAAATTGATAAATAAATATATCTAATGATCTATTAACATACAAAGCTTTGTAAACATACTACATACACAAAACTTGGTACTGCATTTGACACTGTTCATATATCTACATACAGAGCTTTGTTGGAGGCTTTGACCACTGGCAGCAGCCTCAGAAGAGCCTCCCTCTGAAGCAGAGTATTTTCTTCAGGTCAAACACATCCAGATCTTTTTCTGATGACAGTAAGATGAAGACCAGAGCTGACCACTGAGCAGGAGAGAGTTTATCTGTGGAGAGACTTCCTGATCTCAGGGACTGTTGGATCTCCTCCACTAGAGAACGATCATTCAGTTCATTCAGACAGTGGAACAGATTGATGCTTTTCTCTGGAGACAGATTATCCCCAATCTTCTCCTTGATGTACTTAACTGTTTCCAAACTGGTTTCTGAGCTACTTCCTGTCTGTGTCAACAGACCTCGTAGGAGAGTCTGATTGGTCTGCAGTGAAAGACCCAGGAGGAATCGAAGGAACAAGTCCAGGTGTCCATTTGGACTCTGTAAGGCCTTGTCCACAGCACTCTGGTAGAGATGTTTTAGTTTAAGTTTACCTCTGGAGACTTTAGACAGCCAGGATGTTTTTTGTTCTTCTGACAGCAGATTGACTCCAGAGTTGATGAAGGTCAGATGGACATGAAGAGCAGCCAGAAACTCCTTGAACACTCAGATGGACGAAGCAGAACACCTTGTCCTGGTACAGTCCTCTCTCCTCTTTAAAGATCTGTGTGAACACTCCTGAGTACACTGAGGCTGCTCTGATATCGATGCCACACTCTGTCAGGTCTGATTCATAGAAGATCAGGTTGCCTTTCTGCAGCTGCTCAAAAGCCAGTTTTCCCAGAGACTCAATGATCTTCCTGCTCTCTGGACTCCAGTGTGAATCTCGCTCAGATCTTCCATCATACTTGATGTTCTTCAGTTTGGACTGAACCACCAGGAAGTGGATGTACATCTCAGTCAGGGTCTTGGGCAGCTCTCCTCCCTCTCTGGTTTTCAACACATCCTCCAGAACTGTAGCAGTGATCCAGCAGAAGACTGGGATGTGGCACATGATGTGGAGGCTTTCGTGATGTCTTGATGTGGGAGATGATTCTGCTGGCCTGCTCCTCATCTCTGAATCTCTTCCTGAAGTACTCCTCCTTCTGAGGGTCAGTGAACCCTCTGACCTCTGTCACCATGTCAACACACTCAGGAGGGATCTGATTGGCTGCTGCAGGTCGTGTGGTTATCCAGAGGCGAGCAGATGGAAGCAGTTTCCCCCTGATGAGGTTTGTCAGCAGCACATCCACTGAGGTGGACTCTGTAACATCAGTCAGGATCTCATTGTTGTGGAAGTCCAGAGGAAGTCGACACTCATCCAGACCGTCAAAGATGAAGACAACCTGGAACTCTTCAAACCTGCAGATTCCTGCTTCTTTGGTTTCAGTAAAGAACTGATGAACAAGTTCCACCAAGCTGAACTTTTTCTCTTTCAGCACATTCAGCTCTCTGAAAGTGAATGGAAATGTGAAGTGTATGTCCTGGTTGGCTTTGTCTTCAGCCCAGTCCAGAGTGAACTTCTGTGTTAAGACTGTTTTCCCAATGCCAGCCACTCCCTTTGTCATCACTCTTCTGATTGGTTCATTCTCTTCCAGGTGAGGCTTTAAAGATGTCTTCACATTTAATTGTTGCTTGAAGTGTTGCTGTTTTCCTGGGTGCTGATTCAACCTGTCTGACCTCATGTTCCATGTTGACTTCTCCGTTTTCTTTCATTGTGATGCAGAGCTCTGTGTAGATCTCATTTAGAGGTTTAGACTCTCCTGCTTTTGTGAGTTTCTCAAACCAATGTTGAAACCTTTTCTTCAGGTTGGATTTGACTTTTCTTTGGCATTCAGTAAGAATATCTGAATAAATAAACAACAGATGACACTGGTGAGAGGATGCCATGGTAAACACAAGTCATGGAAATATTCTCTAATAAGTGCACAGCTGAGTTCACTGAAATGTATTTGGCTCATTGATCAGTCAGATTCTGACTGGACTTCAGGTTTCAGGTGGCCACATTTTGGTACACTGAGTATTATTCAACAGCAACCAAAAGTTTGATTGTTCAATTCATCCATCCATCTGTCCATCTGAGGAGCTCCAGTCAATCCTCTTTTCTACAGTAGTGTTGAGAAATTACTTCACTAGAATTAAATATTCAAAATGTGGGCTCAAGTAAAACCAAAAAAAATGTCAATTGATTTTTAGAGAGAATGAGTGCAGTCCAGACAGCCCCTGTGACTCTTTATAAGCAAGCGACAGTGAGGTTTCTTATGAAAACCTAATGGGAAAAGTCAAAACTATATTTTTCCTCAATAACCTAACAGCAGTTTGGGTCTTCAAAGTTATCTGCTTATAAGCCACTTCGCTCTTTTGCTCCTCCTTTCCAGTATGTACAACACAGTATGTACAACAAGTCCACAGTCGGTGCTGTCTTCATTGTCTTGGATTTACACCACCCTGCACAATATAAATAATATACTTGACATCCTTGAGAAAAGCCCAATACAGAGATTTCAGATTAAGTGGTGATGTAACATGAATTGTCTTATACTTAAATAGAATGATAGTTAGGTTAAAATCATTAAATAAAAACTATAAAACTACTATGTATATATTTATCCCAACTTTGGTGCCACCTGATGGTAGAATCAAAGTTCCTGTAGAGGACCCCCACAGATCTGACACAGAGACACTGAGATACATCTCAGATTATTCATTTTCTTATATTAGTATGTTATTATTCCATAAAAATTAAAGCTTACCTGTGGGTTCTGAAATGATGTTTGCTAAATTATTCAAAAGATCATTGTTATTTATTTTTCTCAGAACCATTCTGGTCACTTTGATAGTATTTATACAGTAAGTCTGCACCATCTGATCCACAGTGTCCACCCGGTCTGCATTCTCCAGTCGACTCTTGCGGATTACTGGGAATTTTTCCAGAAACTCTGACTGCTGCAGGAACCACTTGAATTTTTTAACGTCTTCATCACCTAAATCCTCCAAAGTTCCCAAAAGGACCTCTTTTGGTGACATCATCTATTCTCTCTGCCAAAATTCAACAGATAGAAAAATGAAATCTTTACCTGAGAAAGAAAATACAAAAATGATCTTTTCATTCATTCATTCATTCATTCATTCATTCATTCATCTTCTAACCTGCTTATCCTGAGCACACACAGGGTCGCAGGGGAATGCTGCCTGTCCCAGCTATCTTGGGCGAGAGGCGGGGTACACCCTGTACTGGACGCCAGTCAGTCGCAGATGATCTTTTTCAATTTAAAATATCATTTAAACAGGCTGATTTGTTGCTTGATAAGTCAGTAGGATGTGTATTTCTAAAATCACAAGAACGGAGAAGACAGTTTAACCAGAGGTATTTCCTGATTCAGCTTCAAGCTAATTTACAATGACAAACCATTGAGTCCATTTAAGATGTTCATTTTGGAAAAAGACACTCAATTTGACACATGGTAAAATTATGTAATTTGACTGAATGCTTCAAATCTCATGTGTCCACCATTTATCAACTTACAGGAAAATATCTTAAGAAATGCAATAAACCAGCAAAAAAACAAAAACTTTTCTCTCTTCAGGCTTGAACTCCTGATGATGATGTTTTATCTAGACTTCAGTTTTATATAGTTAGTGTTGAAGATAAAACATACACGACATCAGAGTTTTTCCTGGAAAAGTATCTGAGGATAAAACACAGCTCAGCTCAGTTGATCTAAACTGTCAGACCAGTTCTGACACGTCCTGCATATTTTAACATTAATGTCATCAGGCTGTTGCTGATTCTTCCTGAGAACCACCAACAGAAACACACACAAATCAAATCTTTGTTCTCTAACTCAGATAGAAATTCTCAGTAATATTTACAACTGCAAGCATCAAACACCCATCTATCATTAACACAATGTGATCAAAGTGATCCTGATGATCAAACATTTACAGATTCCTCTGGTAGGATTCTCACCTGCTGAACTGACTTCAGGTCAGCTTACAGACACTTTCCACCTTCATGTGTGGAGGAAACACTGGGAGAGAAGAAGCTGCTCATTTCTTCCTGCTCAGTCCTGGTGTCTGTGTGCATTTGATCTGAGGACGCCGTCACAGCCTCACAAGTTCAGAGTCTGAAGTGAATCAAAACAAGTACTGAAGAAATGACAGATAAGTGGATGTAATTCTTCCATCTGTCCATTAGATGGTGCCAGCTGACCATCAAATGAGCTAAAGATTAGCTGTAGTGCAGACATGATCATATGCAGTTCAGTTCAGTCTGAGACTCCTCAGCGGGCTCATTCGTTCCTCATAACAAAAGGGGGGGACCTGCAGAACCTGAGACCAACACCTCTTTATTTTAATGCCAAACAGTTTGTTTGAAGATATTTTTTTACTTCTTCATGTCTGTAAAAACTTTGTCTCTTTGTTTTTAAATATATCAAACACATTAAGTTTGATATTATGACTTCTGGCAGGAACAGAACAGAAGAATAATCTCTGATGAACAAAGTGAGAATTTGGGAAAGAACTAACTCTAGTTATTTATTAAGAGATTAACATGTAAACTGTTGGACTGTTTATTTGTTTATCCATAGAGAGATTAATGAATGAGCCTGCATGGCCCCGGGGTCCTGAGGGCCTCAGGGGCCATTATTGTTGTCGTTGTTGTTGTTGTTGTTATTTGGCTTTGTGTTCAGTTTCATGTCTACATCGGTATCTTCAATCAGCTGGAGTTTTACTGTATGTGTCAACACTGTCAATAATCTTAGGTTAAGTTAAGTGTGTATGTGTGTGTGTGTGTGTGTGTCAGGACAGTACGGCCTCGTACATGAAGTTACTGACTAAACAAACATCCTGCTGTTTGTGACTGAGCAGCCGATGAACTTTGTCCTGCAGAGTTGAAGCCGTCTGATCAGATTTTCAGCAGGACGAGCAGCTGCAGCAACATTTTGATTCACATTTGAGTAGAAACGTCAGTAAAGTCTCAATATGACAGAGCGGAGAGCAGCAGTGACGGCGGCAGCAGAGCCGGACTTCCTGCAGTTCAATGATCTGGCCTGCGATCTGGCCTGTCGAGTGCGGTCGGTGGGAAGGTGAGTCAGCGTGACAGAGAACATGGAGGCAACCAGCAGCACCTAAAGACATTTAATCCAGATATGAAAACATGAAATTACTGTAACGTAATCACAAACATGAATGTACTGAACTTTGGTCTGACAGTTACCTGAGATTCATTTTTAAAATGAATTTTCTTTTATGATTTTCTTTAAAGGGACAGTAATATAATAGATCTGACTGTGCTGGAACTTACAGTATTTAATGAAAATACAATTCATTTTACTACTTGAGAGCAACTAAGTTGTTAGAAAATGTGTATTTCTTCTCCTGCAAAGTATTCAGAGCCTTCACCATCATTAAATCTAAGTGTTGAATTACAAAAGTCCATAGGAGTATTCTCAGCTCCATGTCATATAAGTATCAGCTCTTTAAATAAGGAGGCTATTTTGTCCAAATTTAAGGTGAAAAATAAAATGTTAGTGAAATAAGTTTCTATCCTGTTGCTCTTTCAGGTTATTTTTGCCTCAGACGAATGGTTCGCTCCCGCTGCCAACCTGCTGAAGGTAAAACTTGGTGTCAGTCGATATAAAAAGATTGATACAGACCAACAGAAGGAAATTGTGCATTTGTTAGTTTCTGTTGTAAGTGTCAGAATAAAGACAAATATATTTAAAATATCACTGGACAGCAGCGGCTGGTTTGTCCTGCTGGTGTGAATATTTTGAGCTTTAAACATCTCAACAATAAATATTTGATCGTACAGAGAGAGCCGCCGCAGTTCATCGCTTCAGCCTTCACTGAGTTTGGAAAGTGGATGGACGGATGGGAGACGAGAAGGAAGAGAACACCTGGTCAGTACCTGAGCGACCTCTGCTGCTCTTTCACATCATCAAACCACAATGAATGAATTATGTTAAAAACTGCAGTCTGTTGACACTCAAACAACTCTACATGGCACATTTTCCTTAAATAAACCTGCACTTACAAGAATCTTTAATCATAATAAACCTCCTTAAAACACATTTTTCACAGCCGTCCTGACTGTTCACTTTCTAAAACATACACACAGATACAAGCGTTCTAAGGCCCAGACTATAATCTGTATCATCAATATATACTTATCCATTTATCAGTTATCAATAATAAGATATAACTTTATTTCAGCACTGAGACAGAAAGGTAAAAGCTATCTGAAATAAATTAAATAAATACCAAAACATAAACATAACATAAATACATTATAGTGATGACACCAATCAAACTCTTTTTATAGATTAAAACATCTTAGTCTGCATAAATATGTGTGAAATCCTCTAGTGCAGCAGCCACGATGTGTTAACGATATGAAGCACTAGTTATTGGTGTGAATATACAAAATAATATGACAATATATGTCCAGTACATATAATATACACAGAATACACAGTACTAATACAAAGCTTTAAATTATGTATCTCAGAGATATATATAACAAGTAATACACTGCAATATAAGATAAAAATATGATAGACATGTTCCTACCTATTCCATAAACACTTGTCAAACATGGTTAAATATGTTTATTTTAAGAATATTCACCTGGATAGTTTGATGGTGATGAATCATCCTAACAGTGCCCTCTGGTGGACAGACACACCCCAACATATCTGCTGATAAATCAATCAATAAACTAAAATTGATCAGTCTAATCTTCAGACTTCACTGAAGAAACAGAAACATCAAAGCTTCCTTAATGTAAAAACAGTTTAAGGGTTGACTGAGACTCTTTTATTTTAAATTTATAAGCCCAGTGTGAACACAGAGGCTCTTCTAACACCGACTGTCAGTCTTTGTATTTTAAATCATTTCGATCTGTTGGATTCAGTTTGAAGTCACAACCACATCATTCATTCTCTGTTTTCTGACCAACTTCTTCTGGAAGGTCACGACTGGTGCATCATCCAGCTGGGAGTACCAGGTCTGATCTACGGCTTCAACGTTGACACGTCCTTCTTCACAGGAAACCATTCGCCCTTCGTCTCCATCCAGGCTGGCTGTCTGGGTACAAACTCTTCTGTCTTATAAGCACTTTACTCCCTGAATGCTTGTTCATGCAGCATAAAGACAATCAGTGATCAATGATTTTGATTTGTGATGAATTGATTTGATTAGTTTAGTTCAAATGAAACAAAAACATCTGGTCTGTAACGTTTGAATTCTGCATGTGAGCAGATAGGTTTTATTTGCCTGTTTGCCGTGTGTTTCTTTGATACTTCTGCAGACTGCAGGTGTGACATTCAGCAAACCACCATGAAGAGAACAGATCAAGAAACAGACACCGACACGTGAAAATCAGATGAACAGATAAACAGATCCATATGCTGCAGCGTTGAGATGTTTGTGATTGTCCTACAGTTTCACCCTCCTATACGTCGATGAAGACATTAAGATTTTTTTTCTCTGCTGAAAACTTCATTACAAAATCACAAAAAACAATGAAACAACTGAAAACAGTATTTGAAACAAACGTTGTCAAATTCTAAAATCTTTGCTCCAACACAAACACAGAGCCGCTGTATTGGTCTTCTGGAGGGGACAGGTGTACCCGATGAGGAGGATGCTGACTGGTTGTTGACCTGTGATGTTCATATTTACGTCTTTTCTTCACCAGACAAACTTCCGACTTTCACTCTGGAAGGAGACCGAACCGGCATGGCCGCCTCCGACAGTCAGCTGGCTGCTGTCGCCAAGGTAACACTGACAGAGGGCGGGTCAGCATGACGACCTTTGACAGGTGTGACTGACAACTGACGTGTGGTTTGATTGACAGCTGGGTTCGGAGGCATGGCCGGAGCTGGTGTGTGTGTCGGAGCTGAAGCCGGGATACTCAGACTGCTGCCACAACTACTTCAAGGTCAACTCCACGAACAGAGTCACACACCTGCGCCTCAACATGCACCCAGGTACACACACACACACACACACACGCTGTCGTATACCATGTGATCTATTTGAGTGTATTTGTGTGTCGTCAGATGGGGGGATTGCCAGGCTGCTGTGGGTACGGTACGGCGTCGGGCAGAGAGACTGGTCGTCTGTCTCCACCCATCAGGACATTGACCTGGTGGCTCTGACCAATGGGGGGGTCTGCCTCGGATACAGTGACGCCCACTTTGGACATCCACGCAACATGATTGGTTGGAATCAGCACAAATAACTATTGTACATTAGGATTTTATTGCCGTTGTTTTTGGAGAGGAGGTTTAGTTAATCGTCATGGAGTCTGATGTAACGTTACATCAGCGCTGAGGGTGCACAGGTGGTGGTACAGGTGATAACAGGTGGTAACAGGTGATACAGGTGGTACAGGTGGTAACAGGTGATACAGGTGGTACAGGTGATAAAGGTGGTACAGGTGATACGGGTGGTACAGGTGATACAGGTGGTACAGGTGGATAGGTACAGGTGATAAAGGTGATAAAGGTGATACAGGTGGTACAGGTGATACAGGTGGTACAGGTGATAAAGGTGATAAAGGTGATAGGTGGTAAGGTGATAAAGGTGATACAGGTGGTACAGGTGGTACAGGTGATAAAGGTGGTACAGGTGGTACAGGTGGATAAAGGTGATAAAGGTGGTACAGGTGGTACAGGTGATAAATGTGATAAAGGTGGTACAGGTGGTACAGGTGATAAAGGTAGGTGGTACAGGTGGTACAGGTGATAAAGGTGACACAGGTGGTACAGGTGATAAAGGTGATACAAGGTGGTACAGGTGATAAAGGTGATAACAGGTGATACAGGTGATACAGGTGGTACAGGTGATAAAGGTGGTACAGGTGGTACAGGTGATAAAGGTGATAAAGGTGGTACAGGTGGTACAGGTGATAAATGTGATAAAGGTGGTACAGGTGGTACAGGTGATAAAGGTAGTACAGGTGGTACAGGTGATAAAGGTGATACAGGTGGTACAGGTGATAAAGGTGATACAAGGTGGTACAGGTGATAAAGGTGATACAAGTGGTACAGGTGGTACAGGTGATAAAGGTGATACAGGTGATACAGGTGGTAAAGGTGATAAAGGTGGTACAGGTGATAAAGGTGGTACAGATGTGCTGTGTTCACAGGTTTTGGCCGCGCTGTCAACATGGCCGATGGATGGGAGACGGCCCGCAGACTGGACAGACCCAAACACCTGAAGGTTTAAACATACACACACCAGAAAGTTAACATGAACATCCTCAGTCAGCCTCTCCTTCTGTTTTCAGAGTGACTTCACTTTAAAGATGCACTTTAAAGTGTGAACACTTTAAGGTCGTTGATGGACGTGTTAATGTCTCCCTGCTGTTTGTCTCGCAGGTGGACAAGCGGGGGATCCTGCAGGTTCCGGGCTGGGAGTGGGCTGTGTTTCGTCTCGGTCATCCAGGAGTGATCGGCAGCATTGAGGTCGACACCAACCACTTCAAAGGTCCACAGACACCCAGGCTGTCTTTTTTTTTTTACAAAAATGTGTTAAATATTCCTTCCAGAGCAGGAAAATAACTCTTCAGCTGTTTTTACAGGAAACTTCCCGGACTCCTGCAGGATCGAGGTTTGCTCTTTGACCATTGAGGAGGAAGCTGAGTGCATCAGGACCAAGTGGGCCTCTGGGAAATGGGAGGTTCTTCTCCCCCCTCAGAAAGTACGTCTGTGAAATCCTTTTTTATTTGCTTCTGTCTGTAGATTTCATACTTTTAGAAAAGTGTGATGGTTGTTTAGGTATCAACTCATTTTTTAATATCCGTTTAGGAAAACCTATTTTCAATGTTCCTGATTAGATATTCAGCCTCACACATTAAAAAAAATTGAATAAATAATATTCATTTCAGCAGACTGTCTCCATCATTTTGGATGTTTCTTTCCTAAATAAATTGTACAGCTTCGAATGATTTGATTTGTTGTCACTTTCTGAAATGTGCCACAGCTAAAATATGAAAAGTAGTTTGTTGCTTTAATAGCTAAATTTTGGGACACATTTTAAAAATGAATGTAATAATTTTACTATATAATGGGTCTGTTTATTAGGCCTGTTCACATCACTCATATACTACTTTTTTAATAATGTTTTTTTCAATAAGTTTCAGGTTTCATTATATTCCAATGATCAGTATAAATCAATAAAATCCAGTAATTGACTGGTGGCCCATCCAGATGTATCAGTGGTTATAACCAATGATGGATGATTGATAAGGACTGATATATATATATATATATATATATATATATATATATATATAACTGAACTTTACTTTTTTTTAAACACAGCTCTAACTAGACATTAGTTATTTAAAAATTAAACTCCTTCAGGTAATAATGGCTGACACGTCCTCAAATAAAAGTTATTATTAATATTTGAACTTTTATTTGCAGAAAATTGCGCACCTTTAAAAATCTTTAAAAATCATAAGAGAGAAACTCCCCACAGCCAATCAGATGTCACACAGACATCACATGTCTTCAAATAAAGGCCTCTATAATGTTCTTTAATCATCCTTCGGCCTTAAAATGATAAATCAGGTTTCAGTGAATCTTTGTGAGAAGATCAAATGTGATCACATGATTACTGTTTGTATATGAACTATTTCCTGTTTGTGCTGCAGCTCCGTCCTCATCACAGACATCTGTACGGCGAGGCCGAGCTGACGGTAATCGCCGGCCGACCCGTCACTCATGTTCGTCTCATCATCAGCCCGGACGGAGGAGTCAGCCGCCTCCGCCTGTGGGGTCGACCAACGAACTCCACTGCCGCTCCGGCCAATCAGCAGAGGCCAGCATCCAAACTGTGACCCTCCGAACACTTTTAATGATCTAATCAGTGTTTGAGTATGTTTCATAAGTCAGCGTAGAAATAAAACACAAAGTCTCACGGTTGTTAATAAAACTTCCCAGAAACTTAAACAGAAGCTTTTTAACAGACTTAAAGCAGCTGCAAAGAGTTTTAACAGCTAATGAAACAGTCTCAGTTTAATCCTGATTCCTCAGTATGAGCAAACAGACCAGCAGAAAGCAGGTCATCTATTTCTAATTTCTAATAATTCATCTTATTGCTGCCAGCAGTTTAGATTTTTCTGCTAAATCAGAAGTTGAGGAGTTTATTAGCCGGTTAAAAAGAAGCAGGAGCAGATTTTTCTTTAGAGAATTTTATTTTTGACGTTATATTTTGTGATCCTGGCTGATCCCTCTTCCTGCTTCAGGTCTGTAATACATCTGTTTTATTGATGAAATACTTTAACATGAGCTCACTGTGGACTTCACTGTAACACAGCCTCTCTCTGGATCATTAATATGAAGACAGAAGATGACGAGGGAACGAGGAAAACTTTCTTAACTTAAACCTGACATGTGAGCTAACATCAGACTACAGATTTTAAAAGAAAATGAGAATAAAAAAACAAGACATCTTTCTTTGACTCACTTTTAAAACAAAAGCACGTTCTGATCAGATGAAGGTCTTTACAACTTCTGTCCACAGTGGTCGCCACAATCAACACAGAGAGGAAGCTCCTTGTAGCTGCTTTAATGTCATTTATGAAATAGTTTTGGATGAATTCTTCCACTTCCTGTACTTTCAGCCTATCAGCAGTAAGTAAACTTCTTTCCTGGCTGCTGATTGGTGCACTATGAAACTCCTCCTCTTTCTCCTCATCACACTCATTCATTTACATTTAAGATCACTCCTCCATCAGTCATGAATATTTCTTCTCAATAACACTGATTCAGGGTGGGGGTGTTGTAGGGGGAGGGGGAGGGGTCAATGTCCTCTCCCTTCTATTTCAGAAAATAAGAAAATCTAATAGTCATTGATCTACAGCGCATTGATTTCCCTTCGTCTTCACCTCCGTCATTACTTCTCATTGTCTCTGTTCCTCAACACTCAAGGTCAACTTTAATCAACCTCAGGGGGGGGTGTCACCTGCCCCCGCCCTCAGCCTTCCCCCACTGAGGAACTGAATTATCTTCTTCAAACCCCCCCCAAAGTAAAATGAAGAAATAAAACCTGAAGTTAAACGAAGTAAAACAAATGAAATAAAGAGAAAAATAGAAAAACAAAAGCTGTTTTGAGCTTTTCTGCAGTTGATGAGGTCACCCATCTGACGTCCTCCTGAAGAAGGAGTTCATGTGTTCATATGTTCATGTGTTGAACTGCCCTGTATGAACATATGACCCCCCCACCTCCTCACAGGTCAGCCTCTCAGAGCTGAGCATGGACGTGATCTTTGACCCTGCCTGGACAGCATCAGCGACGAGGCGGATGTGTGTCAGACACTCAGATAAAATTATGACAAATTAGCCTCCATGTGTGGGCCGACTGGAAGCCCAGAGTCTTAAAGGGGAACTCCCTAACCCCGACCCTTTTCCACCTCACAGTTTCCAGGTGTTTCCAGGTGTGGGGACGTTGTGCAGCTTGGTTTAACAGGTTTTTTAAAAGTAGTTTAAAGCTTTCAGTGTTGTTTGTTCTGACCAGGAGGAAAAAATTGGGAATCTCTTTTGTTATGCTACATAAATTTGAGTCTGTAAAATAATATAAATTTATAAAATAAACCTGCAGGAGACACAAACTGATGAAAATAAATAAGAAGTTGTTCTTCCTGAATGAGGAATGTTTCTGTGTTCAGTAGAAATAAACAGAAAGGACCAAATCAAACACGTTGGTTTAACACCAAAACACAAAGGTGTTTAAATATACGGTCTTAATCTTTTTTTTTTCATTTAATTATATATTAAATATAAATACTGTACTTTTTACTCAACTTATCTAACTTGAATTACTTTAAAGATTACAATTAATACTAAATATAATCAATCAGTAAATTATAGATTAAGATAATATACAGTTGTTTGTTTGCTACTGATCCAGAGGAGGAATGAAAGTCATCGAAATGAGCTCCACCTTCCAACAACAACAACAACAACAACAATAATAATAATAATATGCTCTTTTTATTTTTTGTATTTTAAGTATATTGCAGTCATCCAAGTTGCTGCAGAAATCTGTAGATTTATGTGTTGCACATTTGATAAACAATCTACCGACTACATTTAACTTTATCTAAAATTTCAAATTTACATGTCCTTTAAAGGACTTCATGACGAGCCTCCTTCAGTTTTTGTGATTTCAAGATTCAAGATTCAAGATTTTTATTGTCATTTGCACAGATAAAAACAGGTTTCACTGTACAATGAAATTCTTGCTTTGCTCTTCCGTCTTCAATGCCAGGATAAAGTAGAAAAATATAAATACAAAAATACAAGTAAATAATATACACTAAATAATATACAGTAAATAATTTACAATAAAAATCAGTAATTTCATGAGTCTGAACATGGCGGGAGATTTTAGAGCAGAGCTCCACCCAACTGTCAGATCACACCAACACCGCCATCCTTCATTCACAAACACACAAATACACATTAATGTTCTCAAATCTGAAGCTGCTTCAGTGCAAAAAACACAAATGATTCCCAGTGTGAGCGAACACAACCAAACACTCCTCTCCCCAAAGAGACACACAAGTCATGTTTGCTGCTCTCCTGATCTGGATTTAAACACAGTGTGAAGTTTAACCACACCAAAGCACCGAGCATTGGTGGAAGCTGCAACAATACAGACCAAACTGAGCCAAACTATAACACTGTCCTCCAGGATCAGCTGGAGGTCTGATCATCGACCGGCTGTCTGACGTTAATAAAGATGAAGCACACAGAGGAAATTAAAGCCCGGCTTCCTTCTTCTAATGAGATCATATCCATCATGTTGTGCTCTTTAACCCACCGTTCAACCCCCCCAACACCTCCAAACACACCACGACAACCAGCACCACCTCTGCTACAGCGCCGGAGCAAAAACACAGTTGGTCCTGAAGGTGGCGCCAAAGAAAACATCATTCAAATCACAAAGGTTCACCTGGAGAGCAGAAACGAGATCTAAACACGTCGTCTTCCGCCGCTGTCATCTGTACGAGCACGTTTTTACTTTTATCAAAGGAGCCTGACGACTTCAGAGAAAAGAAAAAAGGATCCAAATATTTCAGTTGTTTCCTGCTCGACCATTGATGGCGACACGACCTTTCACCTCCTCCTGACTTCCTGTTTGATGTGTGACTTAAAATAAAAATATAAACAAAACACATAAAACATTAAATATGAACTATGATGAACAGGTGTGTGTGTGTGTTTGACGTGAACATACCTGTGACATCATCTTGTACGTGTCGTTATCCAGCAGCAGGGGGCAGTAAAGACTCAGTGTGACTCCTGCAGACAGGAGTAAATGTTTTTCAAGATTCAAGATTCAAGATTCAAGATTCTTTATTGTCATTCCAACACAAGTCAAACATGGATGGAGCGAGATAAGATACCCTGGTCCCGGTGCAAGCCCAAAAGTATAAAGATATAAAAAAGTATAATATTATAAAAATAAAATAAACAAGATAAAATAAACAAGATAGAAAAGCGAAAATGAGGTAGTGCAAGAGACACACATGACATATTACAGTTTTTTACACTTTTACACATTTAATTTACAAAACTCACACTTGATGTGCCCTTTGATCTTATATCTAAAATTTTGAATTAATGAGCAAATATTTCATCCCAAATTGAGTTTAATGTTTTAATGAGCAGATTGTGACACATAGTGAAGATTTTCATTAATCACCTACAGTTTTTAAGCATTAAAATGTAAAAAAGGAGGGGTTTTTTTGTATTTGCGGGTTTTTAGGAGTTTGTGTTTATTTGAGACATTTTGATATTTATGAGGTATATTTTTCCCTCATTGGTACAAATCTGCCTCCACAGGTGGTTTTATTAACTCTTCTGATCCCAGACTATGATGTGAAACCTCAACAGAAACACACCTGAGCCTGTTAGTCAGGTGTGAACACACACATGCCGACATTTATAACATTTTACACTGAAATGAATTCATTTTAAACAGAATCGCTGTGATCAGTGGATTCATTTATTAAAAATGAAAGTTTAATAAACGTCTGTCAGTTGTTCCATATAAGTTTGCAGAATCAGTGACATATTTTAAATCGCTTCTTAAAAACTTTTTTTAAAAAGCCTTTCATCTACTACATCTTCATTTTATTTGATTTATTTCCAACATTTATTATGTGTGTTATTATAATTGGTTATTATATATTATTGCTCTTTGTTGTTGAATATTTTATTCCTTTTATTTTTGTGTGTCTGATTTTATTTTCCTCAGTCTTTTAATGTTTTAATCCCATCTTAGTCATATAAAGCTCTTTGCAGCTTTGTTTTGAAAAGTGTACAAATAAAGTTTATCATTATTTTCATTATGAACCGTGACTCCATAATGCTGCAGCTGCTGAACGACAGCGACAGACGTCTGTTCGTTTGTTTGAGTTTGTCTTCATGAACTGAGCCTGTATATTTTCTGACTGTTTGAGTTCACGTATGCTGATCCTCGGTGCAGTTTCCTTCCTGTCTTCTCAGTCTTAAAGATCATTTTTCCAAAACATCATCACAGTCAGTGCCGTTAATGGACTGAAAACAACATGGCGGCTCTTCTGTTCTGCATCAGTGAATCACATCTTGGATAGTTGAGCCTCCAGATCTATCTGTGATGGAGGATCGGTCGGCGGTGTGTAATGTGGGGGGGTGTTTTTGAATGAAGGTAGAGGATTCTGGGTAATAACACTGCCCCAGCCGTCATCCTTCTCCCTCCTGATCCCACACAGCGAGGCCGGAGGTCTGAAGGGGGGGGCACCCAGACGAGCTCTCGCCGTGGTTTGATTTGTTCACGTTATGCTGATGAGTCCGCCGCTTTCCCCCAGGAGGATTCACACTGACACGGTTTGACCAAATTTCTCCAGCGAGGGTCGTTGGAAATGTGATTCAGGAGTCTCGGGGGAAATAAACACGCAAGGTGCTGCTGCTGTTCGCCGTCAGGCAAAGTAATATCCTCAGCCTGTTAGACGCCACAATAATCTTCACAGGGCCGAGCCGAGGAACGCCACCCCCCCCCCCGGGACACCCAGTGACGCCCGGGGACAGTCTGCTGGGGTTTATGGGGCCGTCGTCACACAGCGGTCAAAGTCAGCTCACTGATGGTGAACGACGCCAACAGAAACAGAAATTCTTCATCTGATAGTCAAAACTGTTCAGAAAGCAGCCAGTGAACTTCCATCTTCAGCGTCTCATCTCGATGTAAAGGTCGCTCTCCACACAGAAGCTTGTTATCGATCGATCTCATCTCTGGTCAGACGCACAAGCACAAACAGCTGCTATTGTTTTTATCCTGACAAATGCAGAGTCGGCACAACATGGAGGCTGCAGTGTGTCATTATTGTGTCTGCTTCATCACCAAAGTGAGCTCTGTACAGAGTCACATGATCATTTATAGATCAGGAAACAAATACAGTCACACATTCATCTTCATCGATGAACAACCACGCATCCAACACCAATAAAAGACTGAAGCTGAGCTGTTCTGGTCATCTAACATCTCCAGCTGGTGAAGAAAGCTCAGAGACTTGTCAGCTTTTAAATATGAGCAGAAAGCATCCTGACTGGAAACATTACAGATGGTATGTGTGACTGTTTTAAAATGATAAACTTAAAAATTAAAATATAAATCCACAACAGAATTATATTTTTCACACATCTGAGTTAACATGAAAATAAATATGCAACAGTCCAGTTTGCATTTTCACAGACTCGTTCTTTAATAAAACTAGGAAAAATGTTCGACATTAATTTTAATGTTGTTCCTGCTCTACAGTGGATAATATTCAACTGTTAACTCAAATGTGAAAATCAAATATAAAGTGGTTTAATTTTCCATTTGTGCATTTTTCAAGACTGATTGACTGTAAATGTGACAAACCGAGCTGCTGATTTGTTTATTAGATTAAAATATTCCACAGATCAACAACCCTCTGGTGTAAAATGACAAATAAATGAACTCTGAACCCTGAAATTCTGCAGGAAACTGGAATCTAACCTATTTAAAAGATGATGTGTGTGAAGTTTTCGAGAAGAGCTGCCGACACGAGGTTAGCATGAGCAGCTAAGGCTAACTGGCTGATTTTCAGAATAAAGTTAAAAACGCACCATTATCTGTATGGATGACAGGAATGTGTCAAATAAAATGACAGTTATTGAGATTAAGATATTAAATTCAATAACTTCATGAATCTTCCATCAGACTTTAGATTGATTTCACGCTCTGCAGGCAGTTTTATTTCATTTCTATGAAAATTAACCTGCAGAGTTTTTATTTCACTTCACTTTTTGTTAAAGTTAAGATTCTTTTTTTTTTCCTTCAGTTTGGTTTTAGTGTCTGCAGAGTCGACTGGCACATTTAATATTTCAGACAGAGTTTAAACTGTGAAAAGCCCTGAGTGTGTGTGTGTGTGTGTTCATGCTCATGCAATCTTAATGCAGACGCCACCAGGGAGCCACCCAATCAACAGCCAGAATATCTTTCCCTGCTTTATTACAGACAGTCGATCTGTATGCAGAACACACACACACACACACACACACACACACACTCTCTCTCTCTCTCTTCAGATCATTTCTCCGTCACACTCGCTCGCTCACGTCTGCAGTGTGTGTAAATGGATGCAGAGAGAGGGAGAGGTGGAGGCAACGAGTTCACAGGGATTGACATTTTTAAAAGAAATGACGGTGGTGTGTATCGATTCACACACACACACACACACACACACTGGGGAGGAGGAGCTGCAGGTTGACACTCTCATGTATCACCATTATATCTGAGCCACAGAGCTCAACATCCATTTTTCTGAGAACTAAATATACGATAACATCACTGCTGATATTCACAGAAACTCTGAAACATCTTGGAACAACAGCAAAGACATGAAACCTCTTTCTTAATGTGCCTCTAAGTTTCCTTTCCAAGCAGAAAAAATGATTTTCTCTTCTAAAAAATATGAATGTGTTATTTTCAAGGTAAATGTTAGCAAAACACAAAATCTTTAAACTCTGATTCATGTTTTGAAAAAAAAGGGTTAGGTGTGCTGGGACAAGGAGGTGATTGGTTCACCTGTTTCCTTAATGAAGACCGACCTCATAAGGACACAGCAGGCAGAGAAAATCTTTCAGCAGCTGCAGGAGTTGGTTTTAAATGTTTTCACATATATGTTTATTTACATTCTTATTATTTTTGGGGGTTCATTGCTGTGTGACACAAAAGTGATAAAACATGAGAGGGTGAAGGTTCTTAACTGACTTTTTAATTTAATGAACTTGGCAGCAGTAATCAGAATAAAACCTGCATTAATTTAACATCTATATACATAAACAGAATACAAGCTGTATGTACACTGCAAAAACAGCCCTACTAGAAACAAGCAAAATATTCCTATATTCAATCAAATTATCTTGTATCAAGCAAAAAAATCTGCCAATGGGGTAAGCTTTTTTTGCTTGACAAGAATTCTAAAAATAAGCACAAAATTCTTTCTCTGTAAGACTAAAATGAGACTTAAAACTAGACAGAAAATCTTAAATTAAGATTAAATCTTAAATTGAGAAGTTTTGTGAGTGGTCTTACTCTTAAAATAAGGCAAATAATCTTGGTGCTCCACTGAGATCTATTGTAAAACATTTTTATACTCTGTTTATGGTTCATTTTAGCTCAAAATTAGCTGGAATATCTTATCAAGAAAAACTTAGCCATACTTTCTTAAAATGAGGTAATATTTCTAATGTAAATAATGCTTGATGAGATTAATATTCTTTTTGGACCAAAAATAAGATTTATTTCCTTGATACAAGGCTTTTTTACTTTCTTGAAATTCCTTTTTTGCAGTGTATGTATTTATACTTGTTGTAATCTAACACCACCCTCAGTGTTTAGCTACAGTCCAGATGAGTTAATAATGAGTTAAAAGTGTTGCTCAGAGGCACTGTGGCAGGGTGGCTTCTGTGTAATCACAAAGAGGTCAGAGGTCAACATATAAAGCAGGTTTGTCCTCAGAAAACACACAACAATATTTGTGGGGATCCTGACTGACATAATGCATTGATCCTCACTGTGACCTTTAACCCCGAACCTGAGTCTAACCTGAATCCTTAAACCAGGTGTGACCCTTCAGTTCAGGATGTCCTCAGAGTGATGGTTTAAAACTGATGCTGGTCCTCACAAAGATACAGAGACACACCCACACACAGAAATGATGTGGGTTTTTTTTGTTTGTTTCACCTGTCAGCTGGTTAAACACCTTTTGTGGCAGCGTGACACACACACACACACTCACACACACACACACACACACACACACCCACACACACACACACACACCCACACACACACACACACACCTACACACACACACACACACACTCACACACACCTACACACACACACACACACACACACACATACACGACAAAATGTAAATATTTTATCAATAAACACTTACTCGTGTACTTAAACTTCAAACAGTCTGTATTTTTGTATTTAGAAAATATTTTTGATGCCAACAGGATTCATTAGTTTAGGACATGCAGGTGAGAGTGAAGTCGGCTCGTCGGAAACTCTTTTAACTTCATATTTTTCACGTATTTTGTGTTCATTTTAATTCAGCTGTATTGAACCTCTCTTTGTATATATTTCAGTATTTTTAATTCTGCACAAACACACAGTAAACCTGCATTAACTGAATATACATAAATATATATCACTGACTGTGGCTTAACCAGGTCGTTAAGCTAATCACCCATTAAACACAGAGTATTGATCATCTGGGTTGTTTTTGACACTGACAGATTTCCTGCTCTGTTTTCAGGAGGACCTGATGCTTTATGCACGAATAACTCAGGATGTTACACGTCAGCATGGAGGATCCAGAGCAGCCTCTCCATAAATAGATCAATAGATAAATTGACCAATCAATCACTACAGATAAGTATTGTATTAATTCAGAGGGAGAAACCTGCCATTCTGAAGCGGCTACTTCACATAAATCATAAAAACAACTTTAATTAAAAGAACAAATTGTATAAAATGACTAAATGAAACAGAAAAACATAAAATAAATAAACTGAATATTCACAGTACAGTGACAGTAATACACTTTAATATGGTGTACATTAGTAAGTCAAACAGAAGCAGTAAAGTCAGAATTCATTCATTTAACATTACAATATAAGAGTAAATGGATTCCTCACATTATGTGTCTGAATATGAACGACAGCTGAACATTTAATGTGACTGAAAGCTCCACAACAGCTGTTTCCACTGTCAAGAATGATGAATTTACTGAAATTATTTAAAGTCATGTTGTCCTAAACAGGAAGGAGCAACAGAAAAAGAGGAAGAGGAGTGCTGAAGATCATTTATTAAAGTGGAGAGAGAGAGGTGGTCGGGCGATCTGCATTATAAATGATCAGTCTCAGTCTGACAAATCAGTTGTGACGTGTTGAGAGTCTGTCGACAGGAAAGGCAGATAATCAAACAGGATCACCGTATCAATATTTATCACCACAGAGTGTGCATATGTGTGTGTGTGTGTGTTAATGTTATATCTCTGCTTCTGTTTGTGTCTTCAGCTGCTGGAAAACACAAAGTTTGGAGTCGATAACATGAAAAAAGAACATGAATGTAGGATTTATTGTCACAGTCACGACGACATCATCAGTATTTACAGTCCCAATTTTTTTACAGTGTGAAACCTTTACTTTGTGTACTCTGTATGAAATGGAGACTCTGTGGAAAGGATGTTTTATAATTAGTCGTTACTGCTTTCAGCAGCAGTTTAGTGACAGGCTGTCAGCCTGACTCTAAGCCCCGCCCCCTCCCCCGGACGTTGACACGCCACCCCGTCGCCCTCCAGACTCAGGGTGAGGTCGGAGAGACAAATCTGTAAATCTGACATTCATACTCCTCCAGACAGGAAGTGCGAACGTGTCACATGACGGAGCCTCACGAGACTTCACGGGTGGCATGCAAACAACAAACGTCCCAAATTACCTCGACACGATCAATAATCATCAGCCGGCTCACTCTCAGGTGACAACTGCACCGCATACTGATCCCCCGAGGAGGAGGAGGAGGATGAGGAGGTGCTTCTTCAGCAGCTTCAGCAGCGTGTCGACCTGCTGACTGAAGGTCTGACTTCAGGCGACAACATGCAGCTTACTGAGAAAAAGACCAACACACACTGAATTTACTTTGTGCTGTAACTGTTGTTGGTGGAAGTCTTTTTTCATTTCATTTTTAAAGGTAAATAGCAAAATGTTGATTTGTAAATGTAAATAAACTGTTGTGTTGACTTGGAGTCAGCCTTCCTGCTGACTCGATGCTAATCGCTGACTGAAGGTCAGTCCTGCTGCCTGCAGACTCTGACGAGACGGAGAAACAATGATTTGTATTGGAAACAGTTAAACAGCCAGCAGCGTCTGGAAACATCCGTCTCCTTTTGGCTCGTGTGTCTCTGCTAATTACAGATTGTTTGGATAATTAGTGTTTGCTGTTGCTCGTAATCAGCTGATGTGAGAGGAAACCTTCTTCCATAGACTGAAAACTGTTGGGAACTCGGTTTAATTTGTACTGCAGGAGGAGCAGAGAGATATGGATCCACCTGCTGCAGCTGATTAGAGTGTGTGTCAATACACCTGGAGATTTGCCTGGAGACCTTCACAGTGTTTGACCTCCTCCGAGCTGAGCGTCACTTTGAACACGAACAGCTTCGGAGTGAAGCGACCTCGACAGGAGCTCAATTATCTGTGATGTGATTCCTCCTGTAGAGGACGTAAAAATAAAGTGGGGAGCTGCAGCAAAGCCCTCAATAAAAGTTTTGATGATGTTTTATTTACTGTCCAGCTGTCGTAATAAGTAACTCTGTTTGTGTTTTTTTATTGTTGCTCTTCTGTAGCTGCTGTTCACTGATGGTTAAAGAAGACAAATAGATGCTTAAGACAATTTTCACGACTGATGAAGTTAAAGAAAGGCTGCTGTGTGAGTGTGTGTGTGTGTGTGTGTGTGAGTGTGTGAGTGTGTGTGAGTGTGTGTGTGTGTGTGTGTGTGAGTGTGTGTGTGTGTGTGTGTGTGTGTGTGCAGCTCTGTCAGGCAGAAAAGTGCTCATGTGAGTCTGCTGGTTGGAGATCAGTGAGAATATCGACAGATGGTGTTGAATATTGTATGATGGAGGTTGCGTGACTCTGTGTGTGTGTGTGTGAGTGTGCGCACTGTAACCAGTGTCTGTTGGGATCACAGATTTCATCCTTCAGGACAGAGGACTGTTAAACTTCTTTTAATTGCACCTTATTAAACTTCTTATTTTAGTTTATATACTCATGATGTATTTTATTATATCTTGAACTTGTGTGTTTTTCTTTCTAAATATATTCTGAACATTGTTAGAAGGAGCCTGTGAAGCACCATGTGATTATTGTGCATATGACACATATAATCTTGAATCTTTTTTCATTTATTAAACAGCGTTTCACTTTGATATTTACATTAGGACAGCATGAAAAGCCAAAACAGGGTGTTACTGTAAACTGTAAAACATTATGGGAAAATGCATCCACTTGGGAAAAACTGACCAAAGTGTTTTTTAACCTTTTTTGTGGAAGTGGCGGTAAGAGAAACAGGATTCATTTCAGAGTGTCAGATCGTGGACCTGTCTGACCTCCTCGTATGAACTCATATCCGTCTCTGCTCTCTGAATAATGGATCCTGTCAGCTGCAGGGACTTTTCCTCTGAAATAACCTCCCTGTTGACACCAGACAAGCTTTATGAAACCACCTCTGTGTCCTGGGACGTCTTCCTCTTGTAGCTGTTGGTGCCTCGTCTTCCTCCTCCAGGATATTCAGCCTCTGCCTCTCTGAAGGTCTCTGTGGTGGATCCTCCTGATCAGGGTCTTCAGGTTTAGTGACTCAAAGTATCAGCTTTGTCTTTTATTTCACTCTTCTTCTTTCGTCTTCTGTCTTTCACCCTTTTGTTTCTGCAAAGTGTGTGAATAAAATGCTGGTTGTATCGGACTGATGGGGATGTTTTTGGTGTAGCTGTATGTGAGTGAAACTCTATGCCACCCCGTTTGGGCCACACAGCGACTATCAGTCAACTTGCTTTTATTTTGAAATCCTCCAGACAGACAGACAAACTAATCTGCTCTAAGGTTTTCAGCCTCAGTCGCTCCTTCTTCCTGTGCTCAAACTTGTTTTGCCTTTTCAGACTCCTCTGGTGGCTTTGACCTCCCATATCACCACCCCCTCCTGCCTGTATTGACCTTTGACCCCAGACTACTGCAAACTGCAAAGTAAAAACAAACAGAAATGTGATCTGAGTTCAGCGGGAGCAGAGCAGTGAATGTCTGAAAACTGCTGTCTGCTAGCTCTGAACACTAAATTAGAAAAAGGTCAGTAGTCAGCTGTAACAGCACTTTCAACGCCACAAATGTAAAGTTGATCATGAAAACAATCACACAAATGTTGGGTGTGTAATTTCCTGTGCATTCTTCTTTTTCTTTTTCTTTTTCTGGAGTTGTTTTCCTTTTAAAATGGCCATTGTAACAAATATTGTGTGTCTTACTTTGTTTGGTCTAAATAAAAAATAAGGAAAAATTATTTTAGAGAATGTAGCCACACAAAAACCTGTCTCACTCGCTGGCTCGATGAAAGTCACGGACTTACCTGTTTGTTTAGTTTTTGAAGCACACACACACGCACACACACACACACACACACACACACACACACTCACTCTGTCACCTACCTCAGGATATTGTGGCCGAGGTTTGAGCCTGCGCCTTCCTGTAGAAGGTCGCTTCCTCCTCCACTGGACCGGCTTCAGCGCTGAGAACAACCAGAGACAAAACGAATCCAACTGAGGAAGGAATCTGCAGATATTCACCTTCTTCATCTCCTGAGAGAGAAAAGTTTGCATGGATGGTCTTTTTGGCTTTGACTTTATCTTTTTGTTGTTGAGGTGTCTTGAGCTGCTTGTGTCATAAATAATGAAACAAATGTTGAATGGATTAGTGGTTAAGACTGCTGTCTTTGTTGTGGTAGTCTTGGTCCAATCACAGCACTGGGAACATTAGCTGTGTCTTATGTTGTTTTCTTTACACAGTATGAAAGATAATAATAATAATAATAATAATAAAGCTGCTCCTGTCGTTGTTGATCATCAGCAGACTGAAGCAGAATCAAGGAAATGTGTAAAAAACTTCAAATGTGGGCTCAAATCTCTGCTGAACCTAAACAGGATTTTTTGTTTTTAAAGAGTACTGAAGAAGAGTCTCATTCAAGATCAAAACCAGAACCTCACAAACCTTCAGTATGGCACTGTGCTCTGTTTGGCTGGAGCTCCTGCCAGTCAACTAAGCAAGTCTCAATAAAGGTAGATACCAAATTTTAACTTCATTTCACTTTTGCTTTATTTTATACATTTTAGACTTTTTGATATTTTTGAAAGTGAAAAACTTTCTCTCCACTTTTTCTTACTAAAAACCAGCCGAACAGAAAATATCTCTGAAAGGCACCAAACACTCAAATTAAAACAAAACTCTTTAAAGCAAACGTATGAACAAACGCTCTGAGCCTCAGGTGAGCTGACTGATCACTGTCAGTCCACATCTTCGTCTCTTCCTGCTGTGGCGTTCAGTGTAAAAAGTCTCTGTAATCTGTTCTGTCGACGTGGCGGCGGCGTCCTGCAGTCTCGCCTCGGGCTTTTTTCATTTTCAGCCAGTCCATCACATCACAGTTCTGAGCTCCATTTGGAAGACAGAAGCCATTTTGTTGGCTCTGAAATATAATAAAGTATACATTATTCATGTCGGGGCCCTGGAGGAGCTCATTAAACCGCACAGCAAACGCAGAAGACAGCCGCGTATTAAATGTGTCTCTGCTCACCGAGACGAGTCGTCCTCGCTTTGATATGATGGAGAGAAGCCGAGAGAATCAAACAGCTCTGAGTTCAGTTTTCAGCCAACAGCAAAGATTCGTCTCAAATGTTTAAAGACACCAATCCTAACACTTCGTATGGAGGACTAAAGAAGAATAGTTTGAATATTTAATGAACACATCAAATGCGAAAATACTCAAAAGGAGCTAAAATAAATGATAGATGTAACAACAATTTAAACTGATTAGTTGAAATGTGACTTTGAATGGTAGTTAAAATTTCATTTTACATTTAATTTACAGTTTTAACTTACTAAAAAGTAAACCTTTTTTCAGGCCTTTTAATTGACAGGATATTATCAGGAATGATCATCCTACTTACTGAATGTTCTTTTTGACACAGCACAATTACAAAAGATGTATTTTTATTTAATTTTAATTGTCACTCGAGGATTTTGGTTATTTATTTTATCCTCCTGGGTCAGGTCTGATTCATTTAAATTTAACATGTGAATGAAGAGCAAGGAAATAAGTTATGCTGAATTATTTTTGTGTGAAGATTTTTTCCTTGAGAGGCAGTGAAGAATTTGATGGTTCGGACAAAACAGAAAGCTAAAAATAATTTTATTATTCATTTTCATTACAATATTACAGATGAGCTTTTAGCCTTCTGCAGATTGTGAGAATAAAGTTAAAATAATTTTGTACAAAAGTGATAAGAAAAAGCTGTAATACTGATTTTAAAAAATTACACATTTCTCGTTAAGTTAAACCAACATCTTATTTCCTCAAATTTCTATGGTGTCAGCTTGAAATTCCAAAAACGCTTGTTTTTCCTAAAGTTGCTTTAACTATCTGTCAGAAAATAGCTCATTACAACTCTTTTTCTGTTGGATGTCTACATTTGAATGAAGTCATTAAGTCTGCTGGTCAAGCTGGTTTGCCTTCAATCAGTTTACATATTTATTTTCCACTCTGTTGGCCTTTTATTTATTTTGTCATTGATGAATTTATTTTCAAGCCATGTTTTGTCCTCCGTACCTCTCAGGTGAGTTGATAATGACTCAGATTTCACGGCAGATTAACGATGTGGAAACGGCTGACAAAAGACACGTTGGCTGAGGATATTAGCTCCTCCGTTAGCTCGGGGAAACTGGAAGCTCCTGCATCTGCAGAGGAACATCAAACGACGACCTGCCGGTGAACTTCGGTGAACTCCGTCGCCTCAGCAGGGGATCTGTTCCCGTCTAATTAAAAATGCAGTGACGAGCGCCCTGTGGCTGCAGAGTGTTTGAAGTGCTGCTGCTGTGATGCTGAACGTCCTGTGTCTCAGGGTCGAGGAGATGATGATGGAGAAGGAGAGAGAGCTGCTAATGAGACGATCAGCTCTGTGGAGAGAAACACTGTGAAGATGAGTGAGCTCGACTCTCACCACACATTAGACATAAAATCTTCAAATTCAACCTGGCAGATGAACAACAACATCACTGATTTCTCCAGTTTCAGCTCCTTAACTACACACAGTTCTTTCTGATGGGTGTGTGGCTGTGAAGAAAACAAAAAAAAAAATTTTTTGCTCTTTTGTTTTCAGGTATGAGGACCAAAGTTTACCTGGCAGAGGTCTGAGGACTGAAATGTTGACAATATACCAATTTACCAATTATCCTCCTGGGACTAATGAAGTATTTTGATTCTGATTGATTCTGATATATTACAGATATAACAAGTCGTGTTCATTTGGATTTTGTGTGACATGAAAAATGTAAATGTACTTGAGCCACATCCTGTCATGAACATTAAAATCACTCTGCCGTCCTGCAGCCGGCCATTAGAAGAACTTCACCATCAGACATCATGTTTTTAATGAATCAGGATTTTAAATGGACGTTCACGCCAGCACTGCTTCTTTTTGTGTTTGGAAGTGTAATGAAGCGAAATCTCCACAGACAGCTGTATAATCGGACAACGTGAATGTGGAGAATCTAGCACCAATGATGCATCAGTGTCCATAGTTACAGTGTAAAACAATCGCTTCTTCTCTTGAAAATTTCAGCCTATTGTTGCTGCCAAAGTCAGTGAGTCAAAGTTATTGCTGTTCATCATGAGGGGCACATTTATGTTTAAGCCAAGTATCATGGCACTGCCTCCGATAGAGCAGAATTTACTTTCCATAGAGCCTCTAGTGTGGCTAAAAAGTAGAAATAGTAAATTGGACATGGTGAACTCTGCTCCACTAACAAAGTTTGCCTCTGAACTGTCTCTGCAGCTCCTGGTTTTACTGATTTACCTTCATCCAGCGTGAAACCCTGCAGGACGCTGACAGGACGACCTTTCCCTCCGTCGTTAGAGGTGGTACTGTCGACGGGCTGTTCATCTCCAGGAGAACACGTCTCACCTGGGGGGCTTCACAGCAGGCACGGATACCCCCCATCCATCACCGCAGCAGGACAGAGACAGTCCTGCTCACTGAGGGGGTCCCAGCTGAAACCGAAGTCATCACTTTGTCCCAGCTGACCTTTCTGCTGGGTCTCACCTGCCTGCAGACACCTCAGGCTGCTGACTGCTGGTCTGGTCTGGACACACATTAATCACGTGCTGATGGAATTAGTTCAGTAGTTTTTCATGTTCTCAGGTGTCAGTGGTGAAATCTAACAGTAAATTTGATAATGTAATTTCTTCTTCACTCTGACATTATGTTCATATTCAGGTGTTTCTGTTGCTTATTTCTGTAAGCTGCTTCCATGTCACAGAGTTTGAACAAAACATTGCACAGATGATGGTAATCACTGAAGAAGTAGAGTATCACCAGTTAAAGAATAAAAATTAGTCCACAATAGTAAAAAGAGTAAATATATCTCAGTTAGCTCAACAGTAAATTTACTGAATATTGTTTTTGCAACAAAGGCACCTTTTTCTTCTTCTGCTTGTCGCCATTTTTGTGGAAACCTGTCTGTCACTTCTGGCTCTGACTAAGAAAAATGGCATCCCCATTCACAAAAAGTTCAGTCGGTTCAGTTGGTTCAGTCTGCTTTAAACTAAATAGGTAAGTCTTGTGGTCCGACCTTGTCTCCAGTGAAAGTCCACACTTGGTGAAAAGCTGTCATCACTTCCTGTTGGACAACTTGGTGTGTTTGTTGTCTCGATGGTGGAATGATGTCACACTTGTGTGTGTGAGTGTGTTTTGAGGGGGGGGGGGGCATCCAAAATGCTGAAATCTTTGCTAATGTCTCCAAAATGCATAAATTCTTGTTGAGGTGACCAAAGACTTGGATTCAGGGCTCGTGGACTAAACAGGACTCTGGTTATCTGCCAAAATGGCGCCTGGAGTCAATGAACTAACTAACCGAGCATCTGCAGTCAGACTGAGCAGCATTTGGTTGGCTGATGGTGCTAATCCACCCCATCCCCCGCCCCCCGCTCCCAGTACAGCCAGTTCTGTCTGTTCATTTGGATGATATCAGGCTAATGAACACACCAGGCTGCCGGACAGAGCCTCAACTGCTGACCGGCCACAGGAGCATCAGTGATCAATGAGCCGATCGATAAATCCCCAGCAGCCGTCCATCAGCTCAGTTTTGGTTCATGCGGGTCCACGTTTTAACCAGAGTTTGATGGAGCGGCTGAACCTCCTGCTCCGACAACGTTATCGATCAAGTTCATCAGTAATCACCAATCTGTCTCCTTCTGATACAAACCGTCCATGTTGAGTTAAAACTGCATATCAGCTTGTGTTTGTGCTGATTTCAGAAACGATGAAAGATCAAACTCTCCATTAATTTGATAAAAATAGTTTGGTGTGTGTTAATGCTGAAGAGAGAGAACCTGCAGTGCCGATCTGGGACCAGAACTCTGATTTAATCCATCAATTCTCTTCACACCCAAACTGCTTTTGTCCCACATAATTTTTCTTGTTTAGGTTTTAATTCTTAACCCTAACCCTGCTGAAACACACAGAGGAGGCAGAGTCACAATCACACTTCTATACTTAATGATAATAATCTCTTTAACGGTTTGTCTTTTACTTTTTGATAGAAAAATCTCTGAAACCAGCACTGTTACATTTATTAGGTGGAAGTGAAAAAAACTAGCTGATAAATGATGATGAATGAATGAGGTAGAAAAAAATACTGAAATATAGAGAAACATATAGAAAAAACTTGAAGAGGCTTTAAAGTCTTCACTAATATTCTGCTCACAGAGATGTGAAAAAGAAGAAAGACATAAATTCAGATTATTATCAATAATAATCCTTCACATTCACTGAGGCTTTTCTGTCCTCAGCAGACACGTCGTCATTTTAAAGACTTCCACAAGTTAATTTCACACTATAGAAACACAAACTGTTGGACATTAAGCCTGACAGATATCTAGAAATGTCTATCAAAGAAGATGTTGGTGTGTTCAGATGAAAGAAAGTGTGACTGACTCCGGATCAGCTGTTTGAGCCTTCAGCCTTCAAAGTTCAATCTGACCAACTTGTTCATGTGGAGGTTTGCACTTGTGTGTTGATCATTTGAATTCTTTGTCTGAGGTCAACCAGAGTAAAACCAGAACTCCATCTTCACGGTGTGAAGTCAGAACATTAAAGATGGAATAGTTAAACTTTAAACATTAAATTAGAGACCAAGAAACATCTTTAAACATCTAAAAGGTTATTTGACCTTTGGTGATGGGATTCATTTGGCGGTTTTGGATTTCCTTTCTGGTTTTGACTTGTGCCTTAAGCACAGTCCTGTAGCCCACAGTCCTGTAGTTTTTGCTGGTCCAGGAACAGTTTGATGCAGAGATGAATGAATCTGTCTGTCTGTGAATGAAGCTGCTCCACTTTGTTCACCAGCTGCTCTCTGACTGAGGCTTTACAGCTTTTATTCTGAAAATGACTTTATGAGAGTGAAGCAGGACAGAAAACAAAGAGCTGAAACTAAAATACTCTGAGAGGAGCTGCAGCTTCAGGCTTTGTGGTTTTTGTGTGAACATTTTCTCTGAAAGAGCAAATGAACAACTTCTTCAAAGCTCAGGAAAACAGATAAGTGGAGGTGTCGGCCTGCAGCAGAGGTTATGTGAGGTCACACAAAGCCTGCAGGTCAGGATTATTCTGTCATCAGCTGTCTGTAATGACCAATAAGAAGCCTCGTTACAGCCTCTGACCTCATCAACAGGGAGGTCATGTTCGCCTCAGGTCAGACCAGCTGAGGTCGGAGAGGTTCGAACACAAGGACCATTGATCCTGACACACAGGGTGCGGAGCCTCTCTCAGCTGTCATTGGGCGAGAGGCAGGCGGGGTACATCCTGGACTGGACACCAGTCAGTCACACACCAGTCACATAGAAAGACAGACAAAACACTCACACTCACACTGAGGGGAAATTTAGTCGCCAATTAACCTTTGGATTGTGGGAGGTGTCTGTCTCTTTAGTTTGGTCCAGTATAATAAATAAACTATAATCTGAACTTTAAGATCAGATTTATTGATCCTCAGGAGGAAAAACACAAATAAAAGTTCAGACTGACCTGCTGCGATGACATCACAGAAACTGTCCAATCAGTGAGTCACCTGGCTGTCCATGTGATTCATGTTTCCTCCTCTTGGTTTGTTTGTAAAAAGTCACCGTGAACACGAAGAACTAAAAGTGAACAAAGGATTGTTTCAGGTGAGGACACACCTGAGACCTTAAAGAGACAGAACCAAAAGAATCAGTGAGGGGAAACATTCAGAGCTGTGACCTGAGTAAACGTATAAACATCATCATGTTAGAGTACTTTAGTTATTCAGGGTACAAATACTGCAACACCAGGATCTACTTTTCTGTGAGGATGAATACACAGGATGAGGAGGAGCACGAGGCCTCAGTCAGCTGATCTGAACCAGGATCAGTCTGACGCTTTAAACTAAATTAAAACACACTGCAGTGTCTCACAGGGCCTTCTGGGAAAATTTCTGAGCTCATCACGCCAAAACTTCAGAGTCAGACGGTGAGACCATCGCTGGGTTAGAGCATGACATCATAGTATGACATCATGCTATGACATCACACATCAGCTGATCAGACTCCTGAAGATCATCAACTTTCAGGAAGCTTCTCCTGATTCACTTTCAGCTCAGTAATGTTTGTTTGAGGGGATACGATCAGAAACACACACTCACTCAGACCAGGATCCGGATCAGGACAGGATCAGGATCAGGATCAGGATCAGGATCAGGACCAGTTCCCTGATGGCTCTGTCTCCTCACCATGTTCTGGACTCTGGTGGTCATGTTCAGATTCAGATGGTGATGATGTAATGTGGCGTTCAAAGACGTGAATCGTGTTCTTCCTCTGGAGCTGTCAGATTATTTCTTTGACTTCATGTTTTTACATTTATTGGCAGGAAATGATCAGGGTTAAGAGGAAATGCAGAATAATAAACAATTCACAACTTTTCAGATCCATCTGACTGAATTCACCTTCGTCTCCGCTGTTGGCAGGATTGAGTCCAGCTCCTGTTTAATAACAGTTTTCCCAGAAGCCTCGGTGGCCCCTCCGAAGTGGTAATGCATCAAAGCGACAGGCCAATCAGCAGCCGCTCGGCTCTTCATCCAACATGATTAACTGTAATTAATCTGGTTACTGTGCGGCGTGTGAAGTGTGCCGAGCTGCCTCGTTTATCTTCGTTATGTAACTGCAGGAGGAAGGAGAGCCGCAGTCCTGCTGCTCAGCCAACCGAAACTCTGATAAGAGCTGATTTAGTCTTTTCTCTTCACTCGACTTCACTCTTTCTTCTTCAGGAAGACGAGCAGAGGAGCTTCAGGTTCAATCTGAACCCAGAACAGTGATGAGGTTTAATTTGTCCTCTCTCACTCTGTCAGCACAGACTCGTTTCCTGTTTCCATCTTCACGTCTTCAGATGGAAACGTTCTGCACGTTTGCTGCATGGTTTCACTGAATGTTTCATAAAAATCCTCTCTGACAGATTGTGGTATTTTGATGGAGACAATGAGGACGGTTCAGATTCGACTATCAAAGAAGTCACTTCGTCCCTGAGAGGAGGCGACGACCAGCTGACTGTGTGTCTGTCATATTAAAGTGATGCTGCAGAGCTTCGTATCGAGCTGATATCTGCTGATCGATGAAGACAAAATGCAGTCGAACTTCGGAGCCTCTGAACATCACACGACAGCTGATGTGGTTTTAAAGCTGGTCCGTCTGTCCGGTTTGAATATTATTAACCACAAAATGAATCTCCCACCGTGAATCCAGACTTCAGGCTGATGATCTGACCTCCAGTTTGAACCAGCTCTTTAAAACTACACTACCCATGATCCTCAGCTGCAGTTGTTTCAGATTCTTACAGTAAATTAATTCATATTTACTGGTTTTCTCAGCAGTTTAATCTTTAGAGGTGCACATAACAGAATGTGGTTGGATGTTTGTCAGAGAAATGCACCCTGGGAGACGTAGTTTTCCCAAAGAAGATGTTTTCTTTCTGTTCGTCTGTTGATTTCCAACATGAAGCAGGTCGATGATAAAGGAGCAGTCAGTCACTTTTTGATGGTGTAACTCTCAGATGATCCTGATGATGGAGACGATCAGGTGAAGGATATAAAAACCACAGAAGAAGTTTTTTATGGAGAGACAATAAAACTCCTTGAAGCTTTTTAATTACGCAGGTTACAGAAGCCTGATGGGAGATACTTCCTGTCGGCCATATGTCCATACGCCGCCGTCGTTAAGCTTTATGACGCTGTGCTGATAAACTCACATTAACACACACACACACACACAGCATCAGTATTCAGCCTGGACGACACAAACAGCTGCTGTGATGACAGATATATGATGGCTGTAATTAAAGTGGAAAATGCCAGATTAAGTGATATTTTATATGATGTCGTTAATTTAAAAAGGTCAGCGGTAAAATGATTTAATTCAGGGCGAACAAGGAGATATTTTCATTACAGAGAGAGAGGCCTCATTTCTTTACAGTTAAACTTCTCTGACTTTGGGTTTGACATAAATATTGAAACAAAGGTCCGTCTGTCCTAAATTTGATATTATTGACACTGTTTACTGTGTTAATCAGTCAATAAAACTTTATTAGTATAACAGCGGGCGGCACAGTGGTGTAGTGGTTAGCACTGTCACCTCAACACAGCCAAGAGGGTTCAGGGTTCAATCCCCACCGGCTGACGGGCCCTTCTGTGTGGAGTTTGCATGTTCTCCCTGTGCCTGTGTGTGTGGTTCTCTCTGGGTACTCCAGCTTCCTCCCACAATCCAAAGACATGCAGGCAGGTTAATTGGCGACTCTAAATTGCCGTTGCCTCGGTGTGAGTGTGAGTGGTTTGTCTGTCTTTCTATGTCAGCTCCTGTGACTGACTGGCGTCCAGTCCAGGGTGGGTGTACCCCGCCTCTCGCCCAAAGATAGCTGGGACAGGCTCCAGGACACTGTGACCCTGTGTGTGCTCAGGATAAACAGGTTTAGAAGATGGATGGATAGTATAACAGCCTGGTATAGTATAACAGATGGATGGATGGTATAACAGCCTCTGGACGGTAACACTCGTCAGTGCTTTACTGAACATGCATACTAAATACTACAGTCAAGAAATACTCAGGTATTTTAAGTAAAGAAGTAGTATTAAGTATTAACATCAAAATATACTTTAAGTCCCAAAAGTAAAAGTACTCAATTTGCAGAATGTCCTGTTTCAGAACTGAAGGATAATTATCGATGGAGTGGAAGTTTACAGCATCATAGGCTAGAAATACTCAAGTACAAGTACCTTAAAATTGTACTTAAATACATTAATGTGTACTTAGTTACTTTCCACTAAAGTTGATAGCAAACACAAATAGAAACTAAAAATAACAAAAAAGAGTGAAATAATAAAACCAACTAAATAAATGAAACCAAAAACAAATAAAATCAATGAGGGAATAAAACATGAAGCCATGAAGACAACGAATGAATAATTAAAGGTTGAAATGAAACACTGAAGAGGTTTTTGTTTGTTTCCTGCTCTCAGATCAAACCTGAGAGTCCTGGTTCATTAACAACCTGTCAGACAGACAGGCGGTGAAACAGCCTGAAGAACTTTAAAGACGAAGAAATGAAGTTCAAAATCAAGAAAAACCAGCCCAGACCTTCATGTTTCACACATCCATGAATCAGCAGGTTCATCCAGAATGAAAAGAATCATTATTAAACAGTTGAAAATGAAAACATCCTGCTTTTACATTAATGTGGAGGAACAGAATCAGAAGCTGCAGAAAGGGTCTGAGAGCTAAAATGATCTCTGAGGAAGTGTTGGCTTCTCAGATCATTAAAACGGGATAAAGAGGATGGATGTCCTGACCTTTGACCTCCTGTATCACACCTCTCAGGGCGTCTTCATGTTGACGTGATCGAGCACAGGTGCACCATGGGAGCTTAATTAACATTTCCCTGGAAAGCCTGAGAGACTTCCTGCGGGTCGATCAGCTCATTATCGTGGCTCAGAGCAGACTCGTTATATTTCATTGTCACGTGTCATGGCTGCTGTTGACTCTGGATCGATCTGTTGCTCCGCCACTTTGGTTCAACAGCTGTCAGATATGAAAACATTAATATGCCTTCTGCCCCCCCCCCACCTGCCCCAAACTTGGTACAGTCCAGCAGGTAAACACAGGTCAGGTGACACAAACAATGATAGAGGACCTAACAGATATCGACACTGTAAAAAGGCGTCAGACTGAGTCAGGACAGATTCAAACAATGTGAGAGGGGTCTGAACCTGCAGAGCGTAATCTGTAATCTGTAATCTGATTTTCACTATAAAAGCTGGAGGAGACGCACAGGAGCACCTGTCCACAAACACTTCAGTTCTGATCATCTGTTGGTCGAGCACCGCTCCTCCTCTTCCTCCTCTGAAGGACAGCAGCACACAACATGGACGGTTAATGAACTTTCTGAACTTCCTGCCAGTTAGAAAACAAGAGAACAGATGGAGAGAGAGAGAGAGACTTCCTACTGTTTTATAGGGAGGCAGAACGATCAGACTGGTGAACTCCTCCCAGTGATTTTTCACATGTGTGTATGTGTGTGTGTGTGTGTGACCCTCTGAGGGTTTCTTCATCCCTCCCACATGTCTGCAGGCCTTACTGTCATATTTTGAAAGAACATTGCTGCTTTGATCCAGGACAGTAAAACCTTTAGGCCCCGATCTTGATCTTTAATATTTATTATCTGTTGATATGTCTGGTCTGATACTTCTGTTTACTTAAATGTTGATTCAATTTGTACCTGAGTCATTGAGATAACAGCTGTGGATGTTCAATCTGAAGGCAGAAAGTTTCAAGTCTCTGCAGGTGATTTTAATAGAAAAGAAGTGGGACCAATGGGAAATCTAAAAACTTATGGATGGTTTGGAAAATTGATCAGCAGGGAGGAAAATATATATGTGTGGGTTGTAATAAGAGAGCAAAAACATGAAAAAACAACAACAGTGCAGTCTTTAAAATCCACAATGACACCTGACCATCAGTCAGCAAGGTGTTCTGTGATACGCCAGAGACAGGAAGTGACACATCAGGGCTGAGATCTATGCCTGTCCATCCATCCTGGTTTTAGGTTTGACACGGTCTCACCTTCCTCGCTTCAGGTCTGAACAAAATCAATCGGGTCATCTCAGGTCTCTGCAGCTCGACAGGTCGATGTGGAGGGTGAAATGATCTCTGATCACATCATCAGCATACGCAGAGCTCAGCGTGAACTGAGGCCGACACTTTATGAGAATTATTCTCAGACCATCTCAAAGACAGAGCAGCAAATTGTGAGTGTAATTTAACCACAGGTTCAGTTTGGATACATGCAGTCAGAATGTCTGTGTGATGTGAACGCTGAATAAATCCATCCGAATCAATAGTTCCAGTCCTGCGGGCAACAGGGATGAATAAACAGGAACACGGCTCCGACTTGTTAATGAAGGAAATAACAGCAGCTCCTTCAGATCGATGAGACGGTTTACACTCAATACTGAACAGACTGCAAACTTTAAAAAACACAAGAACCTGCTGAAGACTCAGAGAAACTTCTGAAACATGTCACAGTTTCAGCTCCCTCATGTGAATAATATTAAGGCCTCACAAAGTGCCGTAAGATTGTGGTACTTTGACTCTTGGAGGCGTGTGTTCCTCTCCTGATGAAGAGTCAGTTAGACCTTGAAACTTTAAGGGAGGTATTAGAGTCACATTTACTAATGTCTGTTGGGGATCTGTCTCTGGGGGAACAAACTGTGTGTAACCTTGATTCGGCTCTGACCCTCACAGTTAAAAATGTCAGAAACCTTCTCTGATTCTGAACACATCGACACGCCCTGAGCCTGATGGAGTCGTTCAGCTGATGGCAGTTTGATGACGGAGCAGATGGAGCAGATTGTAAAAACCTGCAGGTCTCGCTCTGTGCAGTTCAAACCTCCATCAGTGGCTGTGAGGACAGATGTTGGCGATGGTTCTGTCCATCCGCTTCATCCATTAGTTCAGAAACTGCCTGTTTGGAAGACGTCCAGCAGCTCTTTGATCGTCACTACCAGCTGAGGACCAAAAACCCTCAAGTGTGTCGGACGATTCGTCTGTCTGTCTGTGTGTTACGAGCTCAGCCTGCAGTCGGTTGTTTCACAGTGTTTTTTTCTGATCTGCAGCAGCGTGTAAACACCTGAACAGTCTGAGAGCCGATGCCGCAGTGTTTCTGCTGCTTTTAATGACATCACTTCCTGGACTCATGCCAGCAGACTGACTGCAGCTCTCTCTCTCTCTCTTTCCATACAGACCCAATGACTCTCGCCCCAGATGGCAGCAGCAGCTTTCCCTCCTTCTGAATATCGACGTTCATTTTCTGAGGCGATGACCCGCTCTGACAGGGGTGGAGTCGGCTGCCTGAACTCCCTCGAGTTTAAATAAATCAGCCTGGGTGTTGTTCACGCCTCATCAGAAACTCCACCAACCGCTTCGCTCCATTTCACCAGACGTCCAATCAGAGCGGCTTTTTCCCTTCAGCCGACGCTCTTCCTTTATTCTCCCCTTCAGTGTGAAGTCTGAGCTTTATGATGAGATTCAGGATGATGTAAAACCTGCCCGTCACCTGGCAGCCATGTTGGAGCTCTACGATTCAAACACAGGTTGAAATGTTGGAGTTTCTCTTAGGTGGGATGGCCACTTTAGTTTCTTGAAAGGAAAATGAAAAACCTGCAGTGCTTCAGGTGCCTGTTGGTGGGAAACACAACAGCTCAAAAAGAAGAAAGATCTGAGGCACTTTCCTGACAGAAAGTTAAAAAACACTTATTTCTGGTCCATGTTAAGGCCTTCATTTGGTCTGTTTGAAGTTTCTCTCTGCTGTAATAATTTCAGTCGATCACGCTGAATGTTTTTTTGCTGATGATATTCACCTTGTATTGACAAAAAGGGAAACTGTGCTGAAGAAGGCTGTTTGTGTCTCTGTGGGCTGTTATCGTAGATGTTTTTAGGATTTTACCTGTAACAAACATTTAAAGGATTTTTAACCTTCAGTGTCTCTACGTTGTTGCAGTTGTTAGACTTTAAGAGGTTAAACATCTTTAACATTGTCTAACCAGGTTCAATGATCCACTGTGATCTGCTGTCAGTCTGTGTCATTTATATCAGTTGTTCATCCTTGTTTGACGTCGTGTAGCCTGCAGCCTCCTGTTATTGTAGGCGACATTATGTTTTTACAAATAGTGTTCCTCCGATCATCATTTCCTGTCCTGACCCACCCAGTTATCTTCTTGATGATCAGTCTAACTAATCTGAACCAGCAGACGTCATCCTGCAGGTTTGCTGGTGAATAAAACAGGAAATTAGTTTGAAATGACTTTTTTAGGACGACTGCAGCCACTTCCTGTTCTGTCTAAGCAGACTCAGTGTTTCATCCTTTTACCCCCCGAAGACACGAAACCTCTGTTGTTGACATTGGGGGGAAACAGGACAGTGTGTGTCAGCGTCCATAGAAAACAATGACAGCAGGTGCTCAGAGCCTCATCAACCATCACCAGCCGCACAAAGTTAACAAGAAGATGCACAAAACACAATTTCAAAATGAGTTAAAATGCCTCAGATGTTGTAAACTCACAGGTGAGATGAACGTGTTGGCGCAGCAGGTAGTTAAAATGTTGAGACGCTTTTATTATCCATTAATGTCCATTAATGAGCTCCGCCAGTCGATCCATGTGATGCACACTTCATAAATAATCATTACAGCTGTAATAAAACCAGGATTTACTTCCTTTGTGTGTGTGTGTGTGTGTGTGTGTGTTTGGGGGTGGGGGGGGACTGATGGAGGACAGAAACACAGACTCTGTGAGACCACAAAGACTTTTTGTCATCACAACGTTTTCTTGTTAAATCCTCTCCGTACGGATCGCAGCACCTCCGAAAGCTTCAGGGTGGTTAAACTGTGAAGAAGAATCCTCCCTCTGCTGGTCTGTCAAATTCACAGCTGACTTTATTCATCTGTCAGTTTTTATTAATGCTGCTGAGCTGCCAACACTGAAAAATGACTACATAAAAATCATTTCACCTTTTTATCATTTCCTTTAGTGCTGCTTGTGTCGGCTGATCAGGTGATGTATAAATCCAAACCTGACTTAACTTCTTGTAACATCATGACTTCATTCTTTTCTGTTTGGAGTTGGATTTCAGGCTCCGTCATATGAAAGTGATCAGCAGTGTAAAATATCTGAATAATCGTACACAAAGGACATCCGGACATTTCTTTCTGATTGCTGCTTCGACAAACGGATGTCGAAGATGAAGAAGCTTCTGTTTACGCGACTGTAACCTCATTAAACAGCAGAAGAAGAGAGGAAGAGAAAATGTAGAAAATAATAAAAGTCAGATAGAAATCAGCAGCCGAGGAGCACAAAGCAGTGATGAGATTAAAGCTGCTGCCTGCAGGCCGAGTCATCATCCTATCAGCAGGCCAGATCAGACGATGACATCATCCTCCTCCAGGAAGCAGAGACTCACAGACTGATGCCTCGTTCAGGTCTGCTGTTCAGACGGGAGGTCGTCAGGTCAAACACAATGAACCTATGACGGTTTTTGAGCTGTGTTCAGTGTTCGTTATGTTCTTCATCGTTTTGTGTTCCTTCATCTCAAACATGAATTATTTCAGAATCTTCACACAATCAACATGAATATTTTTTGTGTCTTTAAAAGAAATATAACTTCTTTTACTGAACAAACACTCTCAATTTAATTCAATTTAACACCAAAAATATGGTGCAAAGATTTTAGTTTATTTCCTTTCTGTTAAAGTGTTCTTAGCTGTCACACTGAGACGTTTCTGATCCGACCTGTTGATCAGTCGCAGCAAACAGCTCATGTTTCTGCAGGTTACGTCTTCTCGTATGTTAAAGAGTTTCTCTCAGCAGATAACACCTAATTAATCTGCTCACACTGAAGCTGAGAAGTCTGCAGAAGAGACAGACGTTAAGGTTGCTGCTTCGGTCGAAATCACTCGACGAGATTCAGCTTCAGATCAGCTTGTCTCTGATTGGTCAGCAGGACAATGGTGAGTCATGTGACCTTGACTCCTTTTACTCTGTGTGTTGTGAGGTCAGGAGGAGGCCATCTTGTCTTTGGGCTCGAGGAATCATCTCTGATGCAGAAAAGTTGCAGATTTGATATCAAACACTTGATGTCTGATTCTCTTCAGACTGGACCGCAGGTTTCTATGTTTGAGTTATTTCTACAACTTATTCATTCATTCTTTATTTTTTATTATAACTTCTTTGTTCACTTTCAACAAAAACTTTCATTCAAAATACTAGCCAATGACAAAACACTAAACACAATAACATCTGCTCAGACTTCAATTTAAATCAGCGTTTAATCTGGAATCATCATCAGCTGATCTGAACACAAACTAATGAGGTTTGAATTCGTCTTTTTTCCTTGAATCCATTTTTTATTCAATCATTCATATATCGCTCTGTTAAATATGGTGTATTTATATCAGTAATCAGGTGTTTTATAGTCTAACATAAACTCTGTAAGGTTTCACAGAGCTGATGGTTTTTATAACCAAAGGTATAATTTCATACTTTTAACATCCATCTGTTGATATCTTGACTTTAATATTAATTAACAATTAATTTGACTTTATTCAAATGTAATAACATGAAATAACAGGTTTTAACATTTCATTTTCAGTATCATTCAAAAGTATTTCATCTACAGAACAAAAGCTATTTGAATCATCCAGGAACAAAAAACAGTATTTATTATGCAGTATTTTTGCGGCATATCATAAATATATAGAATATGTGATGACGCCTGTGGGACTCCTAATTCAGATTTCACACATTCACATTTTGTACAAAGCTGCACAAAAATGATACGTGTGAAGATTTCTCCCTCTCAGTATAAAGTGATTGTTTTTAAGTTTTGAGGGAGTTTTTATTTGTCGTAATAAAACTAAAGTTACTGATGAACAGTGGAAAGTTTATGTGATCTGTTGTGAATTATTAACCCAGCTGAACTCTCTAAGTGTGAAATGATATTCAGGGTCTTTGCCTTCATGCTGCTGCGTTTTTCTTTCTCTTTCCTCTGCGAGTGTTTGCAGGGTGACGCCTCCTCTCGGCTTTCTCATGTTAATCTCTGTATTGAAGCTCTGCTCTGTTGTGCAGTTGGTCGGCGGCTGCAGCTGCCTGCTGCTTTATCGCCGCTCCTCCACACCTCCTCTGATGAATCTCTTCTGTTTGTCAGCAGCCGTTGGTCCCATAATCAGGTTAAAGAGCCGGGACCTCTGGGGGCCCCTGAGTCCGACCCCGCAGCTGCTGACAGGAGGAAGATCGAAACCCAGAATATAATTTCAGGGGCTCAAACAGACTTTCACTGAGCACTCTTTCTTTATTTATTCCTTCACTTCTTTCCTTTCTTTTCTTCCCTCCATCAGTTTGGATATCATTCCTGCTTTCTTTCCATGTTTACTTTCTTCTTTGTTTCACTTTCTTTCCTTTTCATATCTTTTTTCTCCATTAATTCTCTTGCCTTGTTTTTCATTTCCTCCAAAATTTCCTTTTTATATGACCAGAACTTCTATTAGAAGCAGTGTAGTTTTAAATCTGATTTTGTATACTCCAATTTTAGTTTGACTTCTTTACATGTTAATCTCTAACAAAATTAAGTTTCAATTTAGTGTCAAAGTGCCAAAACACAGGGATCATTCAGGAACCATCATCAGGTCATTTCATACGATAACCAGCATTCGCTTGGAGACGTGGAGTCCACTGCTCTCTAAAATCAGACTTTAGTCACACCAGCATTTATTCCAGTGGAAATCAATTCATTTCAGTGGAATCACTGCAATCAGCAGATTAGGGGGATGTAAAGTTAATTATCTGAAATCTTGTGGGCACACATGAATTTGTGCTTTTGACCAACAACAAACCATCTTGAGGGAGCTGACTTTGGGTGAAGAGACGGAGTACTAACTGCTCCACAGAGGAAGAAATTCTAGTGAGCTGGTTAGCCTGTTAACCAACACTTAGTTATATAAACTACACAAAAGAGGCACAGCAAGCAAGCAAGCTAGCAATAGCGCAAAGATCAGGTTAGCATGTCACAAGACTTTGACCAGCAAAGTGCAGATGAACTTTGCTGTGACACTTCCTGGTATAACTGAATCACTTACATCACAAAGTGGCATTTAATGGATAACACTCATTTTCAAATCCTTCATCTACCTACACGGATTCTGAGCTCCATAAAAAAAAGCATTTATCCTTCAAACATAGCAAGCTGATCCTCGAACAAAGCTCTCAAACTTTATTATTCACCTTTTGTTTTATTGAACAGAGCTCAGACAGCGTCTCTGATGAATGATGAGCCACATCACTATTAAACGCTCGACTGCACTCTGCCACACAAAGCACCTCTGCATTATAAATGACTCTGAGAGTGTAATTACACCAAATCAGGGCTGAGGGGCCCTGAGCTAATAAACACCAGACTAGCAGACAGCAGTATGTCACACGTTATTATTTTACAATTAGTTTATTCATTTTTATTGGTGGTGGGAGAGTGTTAAATAATGATGCAGTCTGGGGAGGGAGGTCGCTAAAGAAAAGACAATGAACACAACGGTTCTCTAGGCTTTTAATTAACTCAATGAGAATCATTAACACATTCAGTCAGGGTCCACATGTGTGTTCCTGAGATAAAGAACCTCAATAACACTGAATTACACAGAATTAACAGTATTTATTCGGCAGTGCACAGGTTCAGATGGAGGCAGAGGAGAAAGACGAGGGGTTGATGACCGTCAGGAAGAAATAAAAAATAAAAGGACAAAGAGCCTTCAGTCAGAGCCTCCAACCTGTCCAGTGGTTTTATTCTCATTTAGAAACTTTTGTGTGTGTGTGTGTGTGTGTGTGTGTGTGTGTGTGTGTATCAGAATAATAATCCGTTCTGTCACCTCTGTTTTATCAGTATAATATAATGAAGCTAATGATGACAATAATCACACAAAAGAAGCTAGAATAAAAGTGAACTGTCAAGTTTTGGCATAATAATCATGTGAATATGAAAAAAGAATAAACTGAAATTACGTTTTGTTTCATTGATCATCATTTTTTAGTTATAAGATGTTGAACTGAACTCCATCGTAAGACTCAAAGGAGAAAAGGAGCTGATTTATTGGAAAATGTTAACAGTTTTGTTGGTGAAAACCGACCAAATACTAAAAAATATGAGCCTAAATTATAACAACCTGCCCAGAAGTATTTTCCTACGTGGAAATATGCCCGACTGTTGGAGGAGCAGCCAACATCTAATTCTGAGTTAATGTTTTTAGCATTCTTAACTGAATAATTCTGGTGTTAATCTAAATTTATCTTAGCGTCAACAAATCCAAGAACTTTAAGATTAAAAAAATAAATAAAAACTGTTGTTTATTCATCCTGTTGGTTCATACCAGTTGCTCACAAATATGTGATTTCAAGTTTAAACCTCTCAGAGCTGATGAATTTGAATTTAAGACCAAAAGCTCACCAATGGAATTTATCTTAAATCTAATGCTGCCATCTATAGTAATGTGCTCAGAAAGGCCACTAGATGGCAGCATTAAATCATGGAATGCGTTTGGTGACCAAAATTGTAAAATTCATCCAAAACTGATCAATCCTGAGATAGTCAAGGAAATTTGCAGCTTATTTAGCATGTTAGCATATTGATGGTTTATGTACCAAATTTGTTGTTTGGAGAAACTATTGCTTAAATCATTTTCATGTTTTTTACGTGAAAACTGAGAAACAGTAGATTGAACCTTTGTAGAAACTGCACTGGTTTGCTGTTGTTAAAGTTTCTTTGGAAAGTTTTAAAAAGTCTTGTTCTTAGATGTTCTTAGCATCACATTATGCTCCCTGGGTAATGTAGTTTAGCAGCAGAACTGCAGGACTGCTGAGGTTTTTCTTCTTCTTCGTCTTTAGATTTTCATTTAGACACTCTTGACTTTCAACTTTTCTGTTTAATTTCTGTGTGATTTGCGTGTCCATGCAGCGCTGCATTTCATGATCTCTTTTTGGGGACTGGATTGGTTACCTGTTAATGAGGCAGCAGGGATTGATCGTTTTAAGAACACAGGTGTGAATCTGACGCAGATGCAGAGAACAAACTGAGGTAGATGTTGGTGAACGAGGCCCACAGATCAGAAGTTTAAAGTCCTCCATGTATCACTTTGTTTTATTCGCCACCTCATTAAACATCATTTCTGATCATCCTGCCTGCTTGTTAAACTTTCTCTGATTTTTCGTCATTGTCTGAATTTTCTTTCTTTTTCATTCATCCACCGTCTGCTGATGTTCGCCCTACAGATGAACACCATTCATGCATAATTATTATTTTCCATCAGTTTCAGACACATTTTCTACCTTCACTCTTTAACTTACTTTAATTCACAGATCAGTTTGGAGGAAAACATAAAAGAGTTGTTTATAAAGTAAATGAAGGAGCAGATTCATTGATTACAGACTGAACATCATCATCTGAAGGTGCACGAGTCTTTATTAATGTGATGATGATGATGAAGCTTGTTCTGCTGTTGGCGTCATGGCGACCGAGCTGACAGCAGCCTGTCAGCACTGCTCATAGCTATTATAGGAGACGGTGACCTTTGACCCTGAGTAGTGGCCTTTCATACAGCAGATGGAGCCCAACACACACACACACACACACACACACACACTCCTGCTGAGCTCTTGAGTGTGTTTTCACTGATTGTAGTTTCTTGAGTTCTTCAGTGTTTTGCTGCCTTGAGACACAAACATTGAGCGTTCTGATTGGTCGAGTCAAACCTCAGTGGGCGGAACCAAAGAACCACTTCAGCGGAAGTGAGTGACTTTATGAGGTAATTAAAAAAACATTTAAAAATTTTAACTTGAGCACTTTCATTTTCTGGAAGTTCATTTATTTCTTAACTTATATGTTTATGGTCATACTTTTACTGAAGTAACAGTTTGAATCGTTCTACTCTACAACAGGAGGACTGAGGGGAGAGACAGAAAGAAAAGAGAAAAAATAAAAGGAGGAGGAGAAGAAGCTTCGCAGCACAATGAAGCGAACTGTGAGGAGGCGAGAGCAGCATTTATTTTCCTTTCTGCACTCAGGAGGAGCTTCTATTCAGACCCTTTAACCCTTAACCCAACACACACACACACACACACACACACACACACACACACACACACACACACACACACACACACACACACACACACACACACACACACACACACACACACACACACACACACACACACACACACACACACACACACACACACACACACACACAGCAACACACACACACACACCACACACACACACAACCACACACACACACACACACACACACACACACACACACACACACACACACACACACACATCACACACACACACACACACACACACACACACACACACACACACACACACACACACACACACACACACACACACACACACACACACACACACACACACACACACACACACACACACACACACACACACACACACACACACACACACACACACACACACACACACACACACACACACACACACACACACACACACACACACACACACACACACACACACACACACACACACACACACACACACACACACACACACACACACACACACACACACACACACACACAGACACACACACACACACACACACACACACACACACACACACACACACACACACACACACACAGACACACACACACACACACACACACACACACACACACAGACACACACACACACACACAGACACACACACACATACACACACACAGACACACACACACACACACACACACACACACACACACACAGACACACACACACACACACAGACACACACACACACACACACACACACACACACACACAGACACACACACACACACACACACACACACACACACACACACACACACACACACACACACACACACACACACACACACACACACACACACACACACACACACACACACACACACACACACACACACACACACACACACACACACACACACACACACACACACACACACACACACACACACACACACACACACACACACACACACACATCCACACACACACACACACACACACACACACACACACACACACACACACACACACACACACACACACAGACACACACACACACACACACACACACACACACACACACACACACACAGACACACACACACACACACAGACACACACACACACACACACACACAGACACACACACACACAGACACACACACACACACACACACACACACACAGACACACACACACACACACACAGACACACACACACAGACACACACACACACACAGACACACACACACTCTCTCTCTAAAAAGTGTTTCTTCTTCGCTTTTAGGGAAATATGTGTAAACTTTAAGGTCGACTCTTTCAGTCACATCTCACGCTGTCGGTCCGATCACATGACAACAGGACAAACGTGAATATATGACACGTTTTTATCTTTATCTTTAATATTTATCTTTAGTTAGATAATGGTGACAGTGATGATGTCATTTGTTTGTCAGTATTTATCCAGAGGAGTTTGAGCTTTACAGACATAAAAACAGGAAAAAACATGAGAAAGAAGAAGAATTCATTCTTGCTGTTGATGGAGAGCTGTGACGTGATTGGCTGTTTCATTTTTGTAATCCTTCTTTGATTTTCTGTCTGGTTTGAAAACAGGTGATGTCACGTCCGTCTGTGGACCAATCAGAGTTTGAATGAAACTGATGTCTGATCAGACCAACACGTCTGATCTCTCTGCGTCCACAGAGCACGCTCAGTAGAGACAGACGTTTGTTGGATGAAATATTAAACAGAGTTTGGATTCACAGCTTATGAAGGTTTAATCTTAAAGAGAAACAAAGTTATTAAACTATTAATGAGACACTAAGCTTGTTCTTTAAATGTGATTGTTATTAGTTTATTCATTCAGATGTTATTAAAGAATAATTAAAATAACGAGTTTTCTGTTGATGGTGACTCATCGAACCTTCAGATTCTTCAACATTCAAACGTCTGAACTGAATCATCGATATTAAACTTCGGAGTGAATCCTCCACACAAACTGAAGAATCAGTGTGAGAGTTTGTGTTGATCCCAGAGAGGAAACCCCCCCTTCTCTCTCTCTGGACCTTCGCCATCTGCCACAGCTGTCGCTCGCCCCAACCGCCACTCTAATTGACAATGAACCCAAAGGCGCGGCGATAATTACAGCCGGCCGCTTGGCTACTTCTCCGGGTTTCAATTCCTCCTTTTCAGGATTCATCAGGCCCCATCTGCCGGCCCTGAGTCTGGCATCTGCCCCCTGCCCTCTTTCTGCCCCCTCGGCCTGCTGGGGGTTTTGTCTTGGTGCTTATTAGCGAGCCGGCCTGTAACCCTCAGAGGTGAGGACGCCTGGAGCAGAAAGACTCACACTGTTTGTTCAATCACAGAAAGTCGAAGATAAGAAAAGACTCCTTGTGGTTTTCTCGTTTTCTTTCTCCTCCCTCTTTTCTTCTTCTTTGCTTTCTCTCGCTCCTTCATCTTTTCATCCTTTTTCTCTTTTAAGAGAATCAGAGCAGCTCTGTTAGCTCGCCGTGTCACAACTCAGAGCTGCGACACCTAAAAATACACAAAACTTCAACAAGATAACTACTTTCATTTTCTGTTTCTCTGTTACTAATGTTTAACATCTGCTGAAGAAATGAGTCTTAAAATAAAGACACATTTTCAGTTTTAGATTTCAAAACACTTTTGGAACAAATAAAAGAAAAGTGATTAAGTCGGGCAGACGTTCGTTTGTCAAACCATCCAGTTAGTTTTTGTTTTATTTTTAAAACTGCTTTTCTGTTTTAAACAGCTGTTAGCAGGATGCAGATTGATCATCTGTTTGGGGCTCTGTGAGATTAAAATCTGTAATCTGATGTGAAAGTTTTCCTCGTTCCCTCGTCATCTTTTGTCTTCATATTAATGATCCATTCAGCTCAGTAACAAAGCCGACGTCAGATGCTGTCCGCAGTGAGCTCACGTTAAACCTCCATGACTGTAAAGTATTTCATCAATAAAACAGACATATTACAGACCTGAAGCAGGAGGAGGGATCAGCCAGAATCACAAAATATAATGTAAAAAATCTGGAAATCCTCTAAAGAAAAATCTCCTCCTGCTTCTTTTTAACCAGCTAATAAACTCCTCAACTTCTGATTTAGCAGAAAACTCTGACCTGTTGGCGGCATTAAGATTCATTATTAGAAATTAATAGATGACCTGCTCTCTGCTGGTCTGTTTGCTCATACTGAGGAATCAGGATTAAATTTATCTGCTCTAAATAAGATCTGAATGCATGTTTATTGACTGAACAGCCTCCTTTAGGCTCATCTTTGATATATTATATTCACTTCTGCTCTGAACGTGTTCAGTTTTCATCTTCTGAACATTAAAACAGAGATGAAGCTCAAACTGAAGCACAATAAAACAAATGAAAAAAACCTTTTTCAGCAGTTCTCTGAGAAAAAGCTCCTCTTTAAATCAGAGCTGCCCTCTCCTCCTGTTTCAGGCTGAGCCACAGAAGAAGAAGAAAAGCGTGTCGTGTGTCGCGGCCCGTCGGGGGGTTTGGTCGGTGTTTTGTTTCCTAAAGCCTCTTTTCTCCTCTGCTGCAGGCTGCGCTCTGTGTTTGAAGCTTCCTGCTGTTTGTGAACACAGCTCGAGGCCGCAGAGTCACTCAGCTGCTGTGTGATCGACACAAAACCTCATCAGACCCGAACGCAGCCTCATTTAGGTCGTCTGGAAACCAGAAGAGACGAACCAGTGACACTTTAAGCAGATTAGCTTTACTCTGAAACAAGCTTTTATTTTTAAAGACAAACAGGAAGTCTTGATTTAAAATGTTTAGTTAAAGGTGTTTCAGGAGATTTTCTCTGATGATTGTAGTAGTAAATGGTAAAAGTAGTTTGCAGTAGTAGTACTTTGGGTACTTGTGTGGTTGTCACATTATGTAGTTGATGTGATCAGTCTTTATTTAAAAACACGTATTCATTTATTTAAAAACAGTTCTGGAAAGTAACTGAGTACTCAATTACTGTACTTTAATACACCTTTGAGGTACTTATACTTTACTTTTATGTGTTTTTTGCATCTTTACACTTCAGCTCTCCACCAGAAGACTCTTTATGAGCTTATAAGAGATGTTGTCATAATAGAAGTAAAATTGTACATTTTCGTGGTACTCCTTACATCCTTTTCCCCGATACCTTTGACTGTGCAGAGTTTTTTAAACGGTGCTTTCTTTCTGCCGTCCTGTGAAAGCAGGAGTTGTTTTAAATGAAGTGTCTTTAACCTGCAGTGTCTCTGCAGGCTGGATCTCCACAGGACCCCCCAGCTGAACGCCGCTAATCCTGAGGAGAAGGAGGAGGACGAAGAGGAAGAGGGCTTCTCTGGCCTAAATCTACTGCCCCCCCCCCCTCAGTATAATGGGGAGGGTCCCACAGAGAGACAGTGATGGGAAAACTGGGGGGGGTTGACAGCTCGGTTTGTGTCTTTAGAAAAACCAGCTGCTCCGCTCTCAGACGGACAGACGGCTTCGGCCTTTAAATCCTCCTCACAGTGGAGATAAACGTGTCCTGGTGGTGGCGCTAGAGAGATGCTCATTAAGAGCCTGAATCATCCTCTGGAGAGCAGAAATCTGACCGGGATAATCTCTTTGTCCAGTAACACTTCTGTGTCCCAGTTTAATTATCTCCTTTCTGGATCCTGTTAACGCTCTCCTGTTAATCCATAATCTGACCCCGTTAGTCCCTGATCTCAGGTTGATGTGTGGTCTGAACCTTGTTAATCCTGGTCTTCCCTGGTTGAACCTGCTCCGTGTTAAACCTGCTCTAATCCCAGTGTAAACTCTGGTCTGTCTCAAATTCATCCCCAATCTGTCCCTGGTGTGTCCTGAGCTCTGTTCTTCCCTGATTGATCCCTGATTGATTCCTGATTGATCTCATTCAGGTCAAATTTCATTCTGTCCTTCTTTAATCTCCGGGTTAAAACCAGGTTTGTCTCTAAAAACCTACACAGGAACAGAGAAATGTCCTTGCAGCTTGAATAAAATAATACATCATGTCTTTTTTCCTGATTTATTTAAACCTCCCCCAGTTTCATACTCTCCCATTTTCTTCCACTTAAATCCGACATGTCACCTCCTTATTGAAGCTCCAAAAATATTCCATCTGGTTTCTGTTGAGCAGATATTCATTTCATTTTCTCCGTGTTTTCTCTTTGTGTGCTGATTGCGGTGGCGGTGTGGCGGCGTGATGGCGGTCGGTGGTTAATTACAGCAGAATCAGACCTCTCAGCCCGTCCGGCTGCAGAAATGAATTCAGACAGCCGAATCCATCAGCAGCTCATCTGGAAACCTGCACGCCGTTACAGCTTTGACAGCTTCTGTTTGGAGGCTGTCAGAGCCGATCGCTCTGCCCTCCATCAGACCAAACGCCAACATCCTCCATCTTATTCAAAGTGACACCTTTCTGATTGTTGGTGCAGACGGCAAGTTTGGTTTGGTGGCGTATTGTTGCCCAAATGTGTTTTTAATGCGAGGAGCTTCAGGATAAATCCTCCTCTGATGTTTCAGCTGTGTGTCCAGGGAGTGTTTAGCCTAGCTTAGCACAAAGACTGGAGGCAGGGGGAAACTGTTAGCCTAGCTTAGCACAAAGACTGGAGGCAGGGGCAAACTGTTAGCCTAGCTCTATCCAAAGAGGAATAAAACAAGGTTAAATAAATCCATCCAGTGGCAAGCACTCTTACTAATGAACAGTTTTCTAGGAACTTTCAAACTATGAAGTCTAATCAGATTAGGATAAATAAAGTATTCTAATTCTGGAAAAATGAATTCAAGTACAGAGATTTACAGAGTGAAGCGTCATGTCTTGATGCTGATGTTGAACTGTAAAGTTTCCTCTGATCAGAAACGTTCAAAAATCAATCTCCTCACTTATTATTAATGAAAATGATGAAAAACTCATTATCCTGTTTGCTGATGGGATTAAAGCTCAGTTTCAGAAGCAGCCTCGTCTTTTGATTTTCAGCCTTTAAAGGAGAGAAGACGACGCGCCGTCCCTCCAATGATACAGAGGAGAGTCGCTGATTGGACGGTTAATTTACCCTGAACGCTGGAGGATTAAGCTTCCTGTGTGAGACTCAGTACCTGAATGAGGACTTAAGTGTGAGCTCATCCAGGTAATTAGGACAGCTAACGAAGGACAGGATGGCTCAGACACCTGCAGACTGATTTCACTTTAAACTGTCTGCTAACACATCGTATAAACTCGATCTTCTGCAGTAACACGTAAACTCATCATCCGACGTTAAAGGAGACGATGCTGATCTCCACAAGTCTCAACGATGGAAAGTAACTGAGTACTTTTACTTAAGTACAAATTAGAGGGACTTGTATTTTGATCTCGATTCACATTCGACATAAACATTAAAAATTTAGAAACTGATTCATCAGTTAATCACTGAGCTGTTTAATCAAAGAATGAATCAGTGTCTGTTTGATGACAGATTCATTTTTACACCTTTGTTTTTCAGTAATATTTCCTCTCTGACAGGTCGATGATGTCCTTGCCGTTGGCGAAGCTTCAAAGCTCTGAATAAAGGTCCAGGCTCTGCGGGGGGTCATGGCTTTGGAGGATGTTGGGGAGGGGAGGGGGACTGACACACTGTGGGAGGGGGGGCAAAGTGGCATCTCTCCCAGCATGCCTTTGAAAGTGGTCACATGACCCTTTTGAAGGCGATGCAGATATCCAAAGTGCAGCATCAGAGGAGGAGCGAGGCAGGAAACATCCGTCTGTCCGAGCATCATTTCATCCCGTCGAGCTGGTTCATTAAAGCACCACAGAAGAAGACACAACGAGGCGACCAGTCGGACTCAGACGACAGAGAACCCAGAACATGATCTGATCTGACATTTCTGTTGGTTTGAAATGTTCCTCCTCCACACCCATCTGCATGTTCGTTTACACCGTTAAAGTCTCACACCTGTTGTCATGGTGACGTGAAGGTTGTGACCTCAGGTGGGTACCTGACCAGGTCCAACAGGAAACACACATGTTTGTTCAAACTTTTGTCAGCATGTTTTGGATGTAAAACTCCAACATGGCCTCCACCCTGATCCTCCAACAGTATTTAAATAAACCAATCATATGATCACTTTCAATTATTGATCTCTTCTGAATCAAAGTTCAACTGGGAAGCTGTGAGTCCTGTAGCTGACTGTACAGTTTAGTTTGGATATATACAGTGGATATAAAAAGTCTCTACACACCCTGTTCAAATGCCAGGTTTTTGTGATGTAAAAAATGACACCAAGATAAATAATTTCACAACTTTTTCCACCTTTAATGTGACCTATAACCTGTACAATGCAATTGAAAAACAAACTGAAACCCTCTACAGGGGAAAAAGTGTAAATCTTCTGTCCCCTCAAAATAACTCAACACACAGCCATTAATGTCTAAACTGCTGGCAACAAAAGTGAGAACACCCCTAAGTGAAAATGTCCAAATTTTGCCCAATTAGCCAATTAGCCATTTTCCCTCCTAGTGTCATGTGACTCGTTAGTGTTACAAAGTCTCAGATGTGAATGGGGAGCAGGTCTGTTAAATTTGGTGTTATTGCTCTCACATTCTCTCATACTGGTCACTGGAAGTTCAATATGGCACCTCATGGCAAAGAACTCTCTGAGGATCTGAAAAAAAGAACTGTTGCTCTACATAAAGATGGCCGAGGCTATAAGAATTGAACACCCTGAAACTGAGCTGCAGCACGGTGGCCGGGACCATACAGCGGTTTAACAGGACAGGTTCCACTCAGAACAGGCCTCGCCATGGTCGACCAAAGAAGTTGAGTGCACGTGCTCAGCGTCATATCCAGAAGTTGTCTTTTGAAAATAGACGAATGAGTGCTGCCAGCATTGCTGCAGAGGTTGAAGGGGTGGGGGGTCGGCCTGTCAGTGCTCATACGCCTGGTCTGCATGGCTGTCGTCCCAGAAGGAAGCCTCGTCTAAAGATTATGCACAAGAAAGCCTGCAAACAGTTTGCTGAAGACAAGCAGCAGACTAAGGACATGGATTACTGGAACCATGTCCAGTGGTCTAATGAGACCAAGATAAATTTATTTGGTTCAGATGGTGTCAAGCAAGTGTGTGTGGCGGCAACCAGGTGAGGAGTACAAAGACAAGTGTGTCCTGCCTACAGTCAAGCATGGTGGGGGGAGTGTCATGGTTTGGTGCTAACCCGAACCCTTGGGGAGCTACAGTTCATTGTGGGAACCATGAATGCCAACATGTACTGTGACATACTGAAGCAGAGCATGATCCCCTCCCTTCAGAAGTCAACTGGGCCGCAGGGCAGTATTCCAACATGATAACGACCCCAAACACACCTCCAAGACAACCACTGCCTTGCTAAAGAAACTAAGGGTAAAGGTGCTGAACTGGCGCTAAGCATGTCTCCAGACCTAAACCCTATTGAGCATCTGTGGGGCATCCTCAAAGAGAAGGTGGAGGAGCGCGCAAGGTCTCTAACATCCACCAGCTCCGTGATGTCGTCATGGAGGAGTGGAAGAGGAGTCCAGTGGCAACCTGTGAAGCTCTAGTGAACTCCATGCTGAAGAGAGTTAAGGCAGTGTGTGTGTGTGTGTGTGTAAAAGGTATCGTTGAATATCAATAATCATCCATAATGCATGTAGGGGCGAGTTGTGGTTGGTTTCATGCCTTTTCCCAGTTAATGTTAGCAGAAACTTTATTGTGGAATATTTTCTTGAGTTTCCTACCCAGCTTCAGTCCTCTGATCTCTAGCTGGATGACGTCTGGTTTGTTTTTTTCTCATGTAAGCGTCTTTAGCCTCCTCAGTTAGCTGCTAACGAGCCTCTGCAGTCGGTCAGAGACGTCGTGGAAACGTTTCATAAAACAGAAACTTTATTCGCTGCAAACACAACACATGAACCTTTTAGCTTTACTTTATCCTGAGCTGGTCGGGACTTTCTGCTGACTGCTGGTCCTAAACAAACCATGAAAGCTTCATGCTGTCTGCTGCACATATGGCTCATATAAAACATAAAACCAATAATGAGTCAGCGAGACAGAAAAATGTCTCAGTTTCTGCTCTGTGATCAGTTTGTAGAGTTTTAAATCTGTAATTTAGCATCTTTGGTGACTCTGAACCTTTAATTTCCAGAGTAACGATTCTTCTTCTTCTTAAAGGTGAGATCAAACTATAGTTTTTTTTTTTCTTTCTTCTTCTATCATTTTAACTTCACAGGAATATTTAGGTTCTTAGCCGCAGGCTGCTGTGACCTTTGACCTCCTGCTTATCTCTCTCCTGTGAAGTCAAAGTACCCCTAATATAATGTGTGAGGCTTCTCCTTCTCCTTCTCCTCCTTCTCCTTCTCCTCCTTCTTCTCCTTCTCCTTCTTCTCCTCCTTCTTCTCTTCTCATTCTCCTTCTTCTCCTCTTCTTCTTCTCTTCTCCTTCTCTTTCTTGTTCTTCTTCTTCTTGTGTCATATGCAGCTGTCACACTCAGAGGTTTGTGCCTTCATGTTTCCACAGTAAACCATCAAACTCAGAGTCCCTCTGTAGGAAACCAGGCTGCAGGACACCAAACAGCCCACAGCCTGAGGTGGTTAGAGGTCAGCACTGCATCATGGGAAGTATAGTTATCTCAGAGTGAACCCCAGAAACTTTTTCATCAAATAAAGCATCAATGGACAGGAAGTGATGTCATGACGTCCTCTGTTTCTGCAGTGTGTGAGTGTGTGTGGTGAGGTGAATGTCACTGAGTTGTTTCTCTCATCTGCAGACTGCTGCTCTCAGCTGATCAGGAGTATTGATCAGGTGTGATCAGGTCTGAACTCTCTGACCCTGCTGATTGATCCTCATGTGTCAGTTACAGGTGTTCCTGGTATTTTCTCCACCCTCCCCATCTCAGGCTGCTGCAGGGTCAAGGTCAGAGCCTTGGTCTTCAGTAAACAGACCTGAGGCCAGCTGGGCTCGTCCAGGTGTTTCAGGAAGTGACAGGTAATATCAAACTATTGATTCACTCATTCATTGGTTATTTAAAATCAGTGTGTTTTGTTTTCCTTCCAGCTGTAAACTTAGCAAACTACATGGATCAATAAATACACACGTTGTTTACACATGACATTATATAACTCACTGTGTGTGTGTGATAAATATAAAGTCAAGTGAGTGAGGTTAAGTGACATCGCAAGAAAATAATATATATACATTAATATATACACACAAATGTACACAAAACTGCGTTATTACAGTCATCTGTAACACACACACACACTCTGTTTCAGCCAATCAGCCATTAGTCTTTTCGTATGCGAGGCGATAAACATCTGAGCTGTTGCTCTGCACATGAATGCACCACACACACACACACACAGAATAACGTCTGGGTTTTATTTAAAGGTCAGAACATTCATATGTTATCTGTTTATATCGAGTCCAACAATCTTCTCCCACAATCAAACTTTGGAAAAGACTTTCTTTAAATAATGTGGCTGATCGGGGAGATTATGATTATTATTTATTACCTGTGACTCTGACAGGAAACTGTGTGTGTGTGTGTGTGTTTCAGTAAAGTGTTCCTGTTCTCTCTGATGTTTCTGGATGAATCTTCCTGCTGCATTAATGTGGACGCGCATTTTTGCACTGCTGTTTTACTGCTGTTCATGTTTCAGGTTGAGCTCATTTGAACGACTTTATATACTGTTGGCTAGTTTCATCTGCAGCAATGCATCATGGTCTATAAGATCATCATATGTTTGCAGCGTGGCCGGTCGTCTGATCTCAGTGTGTCGGTATGTTGATGAGTTGAGGTGGAGCAGAGCATCATGACTGTGAACAGGTTTTTATTTATTTATTTTTATTTTCACTTTTCTTTGCTTCTGTCTTTATGAAGATGAGTTACAGTTTGTGCAGAGAACTGATGGATCATCTGTTGGAGGAGCGTTTAAACAGAAACACTGAGTCCATCAGGACATTTCTCTTATTCTCATTTTTGAAGAAGTTAAGTTTCTGCAGCATTTGAAGGGCACATCTGACCTCTGACCTCTACTGGATGAAGCTCTCTGAATAAAAAGGATCAGTGTAAGAAGATGAATATTAAACCTGCTGACTTTGTGTTTATGGCCACCCAAGTCTGGTGCTTTAAAGCAGTTTTATTCTTCAGGTTTCTCCTGAACATCTGAAGCTTCAGAGCTCTGTCGGGTTCATCTGAACACTTTTAAGTCATTAAAGAAAAAGTCATTAGAAATTAAGACATTTACTGGTTTTAGATGTTACATCATGCAGCAGCATCAAATATCTAAAAGAGTTTTCAAAGTAAAAATCAAAGAGAGAAATATGACGGACTGACGGTAAACCAGCCGTCAGTTGGAGTTAAAGCTCATTATAATGCAGCTGCTTTGTTTGAGGAGGGTTTAGGTGTTCACAAGAAGCTCTTCGCAGATGCAAATACCCCCCCACCTCCATCCCCAACAACCCCCAACCCCCCTGTCCCCATACACATGTTAAATGGGGCTGGAGGTGGGGGGGGGCTGCAGTGAGGAGCTCTGTGGGGTTTTAACGCTGCATGTGATGAACAAACCTCAACTACAAACACAAGACGACTCATGGCCGAGTACAAATTGCAACAAGAAACTTTTTTCAATCGTTTGTCATCCAAAGTCACCTCGCTCCATCAAGTCCTCAAAATATAATACATATAATATATTTCAAATACAGAAAATGATTTTTTTTTATTATTTATCTGCATCCAAAACTTCTCTAAATTATAATTCAATATAATGAAACACCAACTTTCTGCATGAGTTCATAAGATTTCATAAGATAAATGAGAACTTATCCAATTAAAAACTCTGTTGTTTGTTGGTTTATTGCCAAACTATTAGTACCTGAGTTGACTTCCTGCCAACAAATCAAACAACCCAAAACTAAATCTTCAATTTAGTATAATTTTGAAACAATCTGAGGACTTTTCAAGATTCTCCAACAAAAGAGCATCAGCGTGAAACAGATCTCTGTTTTAATAAAGATTTTCTATGCAGACAACTCTTTTTCATTCTTCACTGAGGTTTTTACTTTATTTGATCTCACTTTTACTTTTGTTTCGTGACCATTCTGCCTGGTATATGTTTTATGCTTTTATTGTGATGCCCTTTACAATAAAACTTACTTTATTCCCCTGGTCAGGAGAACTGCAGCCAATCAGAATGAAGGACTCTCTGTTGTCATGGTGTAATTTAATTGTTAAGTAATAGTATTTCCTGTTTCTCTGTCCCATCAGTGTTTCCACCTGAAGAGTTGTCACCTCTGTAGCAGCAGCAGCTCGACCTTTGACCTCTGACAGCCAACACAACAACAGCCAGATTCCTGACTAATGGCTCAGCTCATCAATGTGAATGGACACACACACACACACACACACACAGGCTAATCAATAGTCACATTAACAGCAGCTGCACTTTTCACATGTAAAAATCCCATTTTACTGCCACAGAAGCTTCAACAGAACAACTGTACACACACTTTTACTGAACACACACTTTTAGAACATACTATTACACACACTTTGAACACATACTTTTACTGACACACACTTTAACAACTGACACAATACACACACTTTATACTTCAATACTGAACACACACTTTATACTGAACACACACTTTACACACACTTTATACTGCACACTTTAACACACACTTTATACTGACACAACTTTATACACACTTTATACTGTACACACACTTTATACTGAACACTTTATATACTTTATACTGAACACACACTTTATACTGAACATATGAACACACACTTTATACTGAACACACACTTTATACTGAACATATACTTTATACTGTACACACACTTTATACTGAACACACACTTTATACTGAACACACACTTTATACTGTACATACGTTATATGAACACACACTTATATGAACACACACTTTATACTGAACACACACTTTATACTGAACACACACTTTATACTGAACACACACTTTATACTGAACACACACTTTATACTGTACAACACACATATACTTTATACTGAACACACACTTTATACTGTACACACACTTTATACTGTACACACACTTTATACTGAACATATACTTATATAACTTTATACACACTTTATACTGAACACACACTTTATACTGAACTTTATACACACTTTATAACACACACTTTATACTGAACACACACTTTATACTGAACACACACTTTATACTGTACTTTATACACACTTTATATACACACACTTTATACTGAACACATATACTTTATACTGAACACAACTTTATACTGTACATACACTTTATACTGACACATATACTGAAATATGAACACACTTATACTTTATACTGAACACACACTTTATACTGAACATACACACACTTTATACTGAACAACACATACACTTTATACTTACACACATACTGAACATATACACACACTTTATACTGTACACACTTTATACTTTGAACACATACTGAACATACTGAACACACACTTTATACTGAACATATACACACACTTTATACTGAACATATACTTTATACTGAACATATGAACACACACTTTATACTGAACACATACTTTATACTGAACACACACTTTATACTGAACATACACTTTATACTGTAACACACACTTTATACTGAACACATACTTTATATGAACACACACTTTATACTGAACATATACTTTATATACACACACTTTATACTGAACACAACATATACTTTATACTGTACACATACTTTATACACATATACTTTATACTGAACACTTTATATACACACACTTTATACTGAACATATACTTTATACTGAACATATACTTTATACTGAACATACACTTTATACTGAACATATACTTTATACTGTACACACACTTTTATACTTTATACTGAACATATACTTTTTGAATATACTTATACTGAATACTTTATACACATATACTTTATACTGAACATATACTTTATACTGAACATATATACACACACTTTATACTGAACATATACTTTATACTGAACACATACTTTATACTGATATACACACACTTTATACTGAACATATACATGAACATACTTTATACTGAACATATACTTTATACTACATATACTACTGTACACACTTTATACTGTACACACTTTATACTGACACACTTTATACTTTATACTGAACACACACTTTATACTGAACATATACTTTATACTGAACATATACTTTATACTGAACATATGAACACACACTTTATACTGAACACACACTTTATACTGTACACACACTTTATACTGAACATATAATTTATACTGAACACACATGGATTTATATCGTTTACGATAAGCCTGTTTGTTTTTCTGCATTAAAGTAAAGATTCTCACTGGTTAGCCTAGCTTAGCATAAAGGCTGGACACGGGGAAATAGCTAGCCTGGTTCTGTCCAAATTACAAAATAAAGTCAAGTATAAACACGAAATATCATACCTTTTTAATTCACTTTAATTCACTCATATAATCATAATAATGTATTATTATCATTGATCATAATACATTATCCTTATCCTTATCATTGATAAGGATGAAACTTTATTGATAACCAGCAGAATAAATCATTAAATTAAAAGCATCAGTTATCAGTGTTAGTGCAGCAGTATGTACTGTATATATAAACCAAGGAGCTGGTGGTGGATTTCATGCAGGCGTAGAGCCACTCTCCGCCTGCACTGGAGAGCATCCAGAAGGAACGGACATCGACACTGTGAAGTCCTACAAGTACCTGGGTGTTCACCTAAATGACAGTCTGGACTGGACACACAACACAGACTCCCTGGTCAAGAAGGGCAACAGCAGACTGTTCCTGCTCAGGAGGCTGAGGTCTTTTGGAGTGCAGGGACTCTCCTCAGGACCTTTTATGACTCTGTGGTGGCATCAGCCATCTTTTATGGGATAGTCTGCTGGGCCAGCAGCATCACGGACAGGGACAGGAGGAGAATGGACAGACTGGTGAGGAGGGCCAGCTCTGTCCTGGGATGCCCTCTGGACTCAGTGGAGGTGGTGGGAAACGGGAGGATGATGGCTAAGCTGTCGTCCCTGTTAAACAACACGTCCCCCCTCTACAGGACACTCTGACAGCTCTGGGCAGCTCCTTCAGTGAGCGGCTGCTCCATCCACGCTGTGTGAAGGAGAGGTACCGCAGGTCCTTCCTGCCTGCTGCTGTCAGACTACACAACAAACAAAATGCCCGCTAGTCTGCAGATAATAGACAATAAAAAACTGACTTATAACTGGTCTCTCAAGTGCAACAACACTTCTGTTCATTATTCATCACTATTTCACTGTTTTTTGCACTCCCTGAGATATTATATATTTCTCATATGTATACTCTCAGGCATACTCCCTCTGTACTATGTACAGTACAGGTTTACTTCACAGTTATAGTTCTAATTATTTATCTCAGATTATTTTATAGTTTATTTCATTTTATTTTATTTCATTTTATTTTATTTCATGTCTTACATTTCTTACTGTCTATTTTCCACTGTGTGTTTTCAAGCTGCTGTTATAGCGCGCTGTAAATTTCCCCGCTGTGGGACTGATAAAGGAAATCTGAATCTGAATCTGAATATTATTATACACAGTAAAGTACTTTAATCTGATGTTTTTCAGTTTCTGATGCGTCACCACATAAATTTGACCCAAATGTTGAAATGTTTTGGACATTTTCTCCAATCAGAGACATAATGACGGTCTTCAGATAGACACTGACTTTATATGAGGGGCCACAAAGAGACTAGCTCTGTTTTCATCTTAACACAGTTTTCTGTTTATCATACGTCTTATAAATGTTCATCCTTTATTAACTCCCTCTGAAATGCAGTGGGGTACAAGTATAAAGTCTCATGACATTGAAATAAAGAGCCCTGAAGGCCATGACTTGAGTAAATGTATTTACGTGAGACAGTCTGCTTATCACGGTCAAACATCTGAACTTTAGTCCTCCGTCACATCACAATGGAAATGCATTAGAAAACAGCCTCCTCATTCATTTCAATGAGACGCTGCCTGAGGGCGGAGAAGTCGTCCACGAGTCCACATCCTGGACCAGTTTGATTTAAACAGCCGAGCATCGGCCCGAAGACCCTAAACTCTGAAATGTTTCACCGAAAAAGGAACAAGAGGAAAGTCCAGAAACTGAAAACAGATTTTATATCAGAACTTTTTTCTTCTTTCCTCTTTGATCAATCCAGGATGGACCAAAGTTCATAAATTACTTTAGTAATGGAGTACTTATACATTTAAGTATTGGTACTTTTACTTAAAGGCTTTCTTCGCCTGTAGAGATAAAACAGCCTCAGGTAACCTTCCTGTTTACCTGCTGGATAAAGTTCATCTCAGTGCAGAGTCAGTCACTCAGAAACGTCCTGGAGATTCCTGGAGAACACCTCGAACCTCCTCAATGACCTCCGTCCTTTTCCAGGAACATTCAAAACTCCCTTCAAGGTTTCCTGGAAGGTGAACAGAGACTCTCACAGGCTCCTCAAGGACCTTTGGAAACATTTCAATGATCCTTGAAGGACCTAAAGACACTTCGAGGGCCTCGTAAATCCTCGAGAATCCAGCAATCTGAAAACACGAGTCAGGATAAAGTCCTGCCTTCAAAAGGTGACATTAGCACAGAAGTAGTGATCCTCAGCTTCAGGAAGTGTGAGTGTTACAGGCTCTGCTGGGGACGCCATGTTCGTCCTGAGGCGCTGATTAAACTGATCCAAGTATCTAATGAGTCAGTCTGTGAAGGTCCTGGACACGGTTTCATGTTTAACTCTATTTATTTCTTTTTTCACTGTTTTTATGATCTGATCTGTAAATATCTGATCAATGTTTCCATCTAATCTTTCACGCAGGCTGAATTTAAGGAGAGTGTTTGCTTTGACCCAAAGCCTTTAAACATATCGATCCTGTGATTTAATATCAATAAACACCGATAAAAGCCGTCACGTATCGATCACTTTGCCGGTATTGATTTATAATTGGACTTGAATTGAAGTACCGCGTGGTGGGAAGGAGAGTCGTGATTGGCTGACGGCGCTGAGGAGGCGGGAAGGCTTTGGAGAAGAAGAGCGGTGATTGGCTGAGGGCGGTAACGTCGCGTGCCTGCTCAGCCGGTTAATAAGACGCCGGTTTGGAAGTTTGAACAGAGATGCTGCCGGACTGAAGCGGGACCGGCGCAGACCAGGACCAGGACCAGACCAGGACCACAGCACCGACACCGTCTGCGGGGTTTGTTGCAGTCCGAGTCGGACTCGTTAAACCGGACCATGGTTCAGCAGTCGGAACACGGCGGGTCCCGCGAGGCGACCGACCCGGAGGACAGTGAGCCGCCGGCGGCCTCAGCGGGCCGCCCCGCGCCGCTGAAGCCCGACTGGTGTAAGACCGCGTCCGGACACATCAAGCGGCCCATGAACGCCTTCATGGTGTGGTCCAAGATCGAGAGGCGGAAGATCATGGAGCAGTCTCCCGACATGCACAACGCCGAGATCTCCAAGCGGCTCGGGAAGCGGTGGAAGATGTTAAAGGACACCGAGAAGGTCCCGTTCATCCGGGAGGCGGAGCGGCTCCGGCTGCAGCACATGGCCGACTACCCGGACTACAAGTACCGGCCCAAGAAGAAGCCCAAGACCGACGGCTGCGCCTTCCCTGCGGGCAAGCCGGCCGCCCAGTCCCCGGAGAAACCCGGCGTCAGAGCCGGGAGTAAGAGCCTCAGCGCCGCCAAGAAACTGAAGCCCAGCAAGCCGGCGGCGGGCGGCGGCAGGCCGGCCACACACCCGCAGCAGCAGCCGGACCCCCGGTACCGGTACGTGCTGACCACCAGCTTCAAAACCAGCAAGCTCGTTAAACGGGACTTTACCGACGACGAGGAGGACGACGACGACGATGATGATGAAGAGGACTCCGAGGAGGAGCGGGAGTTTAAAGCGGACGAGGAGGACGAGCCGGCCCGGTACAGCCCCGCTCAGCCGCCGGGCAGCGTGAGCCGGAGCCCGGCCGCAGAGGCGGAGGGAGCCGGCCTGTACGAGTCCTCCGGCCGCCTCTTCTACAGCTTCAAGAACATCACCCGGCAGGGCGCCTCGTACCCGGCCTCCCTCTCTCCCGCCTCCTCGTCCCGGTCCACCTCCTCCTGCTGCGGGGAGGACCTGGACGAGCTGCCGGCGGAGGGCACCGACTTCACCCTGAGCGTCCTGGCCGGCCTGCACGCCTCCTCCGAGCCGTGGAGCTCAGCGGGCAGCTCGGCCCCGGGGAACCTGAGCCTGTCCCTGGTGGATAAAGACCTGGACTCCTGCAGCGAGGCCAGCCTCGGGTCTCACTTCGACTTCCCGGACTACTGCACCCCGGAGCTCAGCGAGATGATCGCCGGGAACTGGCTGGAGGCCAGCTTCTCCGACCTGGTCTTCACTTACTGACCCCGCCACGGGCTCCAGCACCCGGCCAGGGAGGGGGACCGTCACGACCCCCCTCCTCATCCTCCCCGGAGCCGGCTCCGGAGCTCCGGGGCCCGTCAGGGACCGGGGGGGGAACCGGAGCGGACACGCCGCGGTACTTGCAGAGAAACTGAGCTCCACAGGGTTTTATGGATTTAGTTTTTTTGAACCAGGACCCGGACTATGCATTCCCGTCCGGACCCAGAACCACCTCTGATATCAGGAAGCTTTTTTTGATATTAACCAAACATACCTCATGTTTTTTTATCAAGAATAAAAGTATTTTCAGCATATTTTTGTACAGTCAGAGGGGTCGGAGGTTTTTCAGGCACTTGTTCTGGTCCCGCTGATGGATCTGAGGGTTCAGACCTCAGGCCTGTTTTAAAGTGTACAGGGGGACGTGAGGTGTAAAATAGTTTGTGTGAGTCCTGACAGAGTTTCTGTTTCACATCACACGTTTTGTTTTTGTGCAATATAAAAAGAAATGAAATAAAGATCACCCCAGTTTTTTGTTTTTTGTAGCAGAAGGAGAAACTGTCCTTCATGATGACGTCTGTATGTCTCAACTGAATAAATCAGCTGGAACTGACTTATTGATTATTGATCTTTGATTCTCTGCGCAGTTTGATAAGAGGCTGATGTTTCTGAATTTCACTTTAGATTTCATAAAGAGCCACGAGGAGTGTTTTTAACTGTCCTTGAAAGTCATTGAGAGTTGTGTAGGAGGGTTTGGGGAAACGCTGAGTGGCTGTTCAGGAGCTTTTGGTCATTTTATGTGACCTTCTCTGCTCTGTGAGGAAGATCATGTGATGTTACGGTGATGCTGAGAGTATTTTAAATGATATTTGAAAATGTTAAAATATTCATTCGTTCAGCAGCCTTTCTGGAGCTTTGGTTCAAATGTTCGTCCGCTGAAGTTCACCTCGCAGGTGATCTGTAGATTTCCTGTTTTTCTGAGTCCTGGAAGTTCAATTCCAGGAATTCTCAAGGATTTTCAAGGTTCAGAGAGTGAAGTCCTCTTTAGATGCCTGTGAGTGGAGACGCTTCAGATGCTGAAGGCTGTAAGTTCAATACTGAAAAACGAGATGAGATAAAACTCTGCTGATCCCAGCTGAGACGTTTGGGTGTCGCAGCAACACAAATAAATCACTCTATAAATAAATCACCTGTAAATCTTAAGTTAATAAAGTAATAAACTGCGGGAGCATCTGGAGGCAGAATAACAGTGATGTGAAGAACAGTCTCTTTAACATTAATAAATAAAGTACACAGTAAAGCACAATATGGCACATTATAACATAGTTTGAGACAGTTAATTGATAAAAACACTATAGATTATACAGCCGCAGTATAAAATAGAATAAAAATAAAGTAGTAAATGAAGTAGCAGTAAAATGTGAGAGCTTCCCTGTTTGTGACTCATCTGATGATAAATCAGCTCCATAGAAACCTGTCGGAGGAATAAACCGGGATTAAAGGAGCAGATTAACGGAGTGTGTTCGTCTGGTTCCAACAGACAGGACGACACCTTTGAACCAGAGAGACACAAACAAACATGAGACTCTGTGAGAAACATCAGGGAGGAAACTCCATGTTTACCTTTAAAACTGATCAAAAACACTGATATTATTGATTATCACCAAAGATGCTGCAGGAGATCAAACAAAGTCTCATAATCAAAAGTTTTGATCTGTTTTCATAAAGTTCATTGTTTCTGCTTCAACCTTCATTTGTTTAAGTTACCCAGAATGCTGAGCTGTAGCGTGAAGTCTCAGAGAGAGCCTGGAGGGGTCAGGAGGTCAGAGGTCACCAAGTCAGAGGAGTGGGAGGGGGAAGATGTGATAAACACAGTTTGTGCCTGTTTAAAATGTTTTTTAAAGTGTGATTTGTGTCAACCTGCTCATCATCTGCTCGTTAAATCAGTTAATACAGGTGAGAGAGGAGCGTCACCTCCACCCGTCAATCACCTGTCAATCAATCACCCGTCAATCAATCACCTGTCAGCTCTTCTCCAGGTGAACAAAGCTTCAGGTGATACAGTTTGTCGCCCTGTCGGCTTCTCTCAGTATAATAAAGGACAGGCGCCCCTGCTGGAGGACACTAACCAGTGGGGGGTCCAGAGGTCCTCCAGGAGGTTTAGCGTGTTTGTTGTCGTTGTCGCGTCTGTCGTGTTTCCTGTATTTCAGCTGGAGGAGATGAAGAGTCAGCGAACGTGCGATGTGTCAGATAAAATATTCAGTATGTTTGAAAGAAGCAAGAACCCCAAACTCAAACGGATCAGATGAGCAGCTAGAACACCGAGAAAACGATGGTGGAGACTAAAACAAACCTGAGCGCCTCTCCTGGATGCTGAGCAGCTTTGGCAGATTAACGTCCACCGTGCTCTTAAACAGGGTCAAAGGTCAGTCAGGGTTTCTGCATGACATCATATGGTGACATCATCCTCATTAAGGCCTCGATGACAGAAAAGCTCATTTTACTCTCATCAGAGAGACTGAAGGTCAGAGAGACGCCACCTTAATGAGTGCACCAGATCCACCAGATCCATCAGATCCATCAGATCCACCAGATCATGTGTTTCCAGGTGTTTCCAGGTGGAGAGGAGAATGACTGCACAGTGGTGTAAAGTAAAAGTAAAAGTAAAAGTACATTTACTGAAATACTTCCATTTCATGTTACTTCAGACTTCTCCTGCACATAGTTGTAATAACTTTCAGATAATCAATAATTAAACTGATAATTCCTCATTGATCTCTGATAAAGTCAATATGGAGCAGCAGGTTTATTTTAGACACAAACTTTCTGAAGGTTTAATCAGCCAAAGGAGGGGGGGCTCATTAAGACTGCTGTGGGAGCCAAACCTCACCTCTCACACAAGCTACACACACACACTCACACTCACACACAAACACACTCACACACACACACACACACACACACACACCACACACACACACACACACACACACACACACACACACACACACACACACACACACACACACACTCCTCACTCACTCACTCACCACACACACACACACACACACACACTCACACACTCACACACTCACACTCACTCACTCACTCACTCACACACACACACACACTCCCACACTCCCACACACACACACACACAGACACACACTCCACACACTCACACACACACTCACACACACACAGCCTCACACACACACACACTCCTCCTCACACACACACACAGACACACATACTCACTCACTCACTCACTACCTCCACACACACACACACACAGACACACATACTACTCACTCCTCACTCACTCCTCCTCACACACACACAGACACACTCACACACTCCTCACTCCTCTCCTCCCCACACACACACACTTCACACACACACTCACTCACACCACACACACACACACACACAGACACACACACACTCACATCACACTACTCTGAAAACTCAGACGAGGTCAGACGCCTGTTTCCTGTCCCTCATTTCCCACCTTCCTGTAGTGACCTCAGGCCTGTGTATAGTGACCTGTGTAAGTGGCTCATGTGGGAGTGTGTGTGTGTGTGTGGGAGTGAGTGAGGGGGATGTGTGTGTGGCAGGAGTGTGTGTGTGTGATGTGTGTGTGTGTATGTGTGTGTGTGTGTGTGTGTGTGTGTGTGTGTGTGTGTGTGTGTGTGTGTGTGTGTGTGTGTGTGTGTGTGTGAGTGTGAGTGAGTGTGTGTGTGTGTGTGTGTGTGTGTGTGTGTGTGAGGTGTGTGAGTGTGTGTGTGTGTGAGGTGTGTGTGTGTGTGTGTGTGTGTGTGTGTGTGTGTGTGTGTGACTGGTGGGGTGTGTGTGTGTGTGTGTGTGTGTGGTGCAGTGAGTGAGTGAGTGTGTGTGTGTAACAATGTGTGTGTGTGTGTCAGGTATAATAATGTGAGTGAGTGTGTACAGTGTGTGCATGTGTGTGTGTGTAACAGTATTACTTTTTAACGGTAAGCTGTCATAAACCAGTGTAAGTAATTTTTTTCACTTCATTTGATTTGACACATGTTGTACCAGTGCTGTAAGTGTGCAATTCACACAGCACACACATTGTGGCAGTACTCACGGTGTACGGTGTACTGGTCACGACACACTAGCACACACACACACAGTACACAGTACTGTACCCTCACCGTAACAACATACACTGAAAACGGTCAGACAGGTCAGACGCCTGTGTATGTGTGTGTGTGTGTGTGTGTGTGTAACAGTGTGTGTGTGTGTGTGTGTAACAGTGTGTAGCAGTGTAGTAACAGTAACAGTGTAAGTAGTAACAGTGCAGTAGTAACAGTAGCAGTAGTAACAAGTAGTAAGCAGTGTAACAAAGTAGTGGCATGCTGATAACGTGTAGTAGTAACAAGTGTAGTAACATTAACAGTAAGTAACAGTAGTAACAGTAACAGTAGCAGTAACAGTAACAGTAGTACAGTAGTAGCAGTAACAGTGGTAAGTAAGCAAGTAGTAGTAACAAGTAGTGGCAGTAACAGTAGTAAGTGGCAGATAACAGTGGTACAGTGATTAGTACAGTAACAGTAACAGTAGCAGTAAGCAGTAACAGTAACAGTAACAGTGTGTAACAGTAGTAACAGTAGTAGCACGATAAGTAGTGGTACAGTAGTAACGGTAACAGTGGTAACAGTAGTAGTAGTAGCATTTAGTGTAGTAACAGTGTAGTAACAGTAGTAACAGTAGTAGTAAGTAGCAGTAACAGTAGCAGTAGTAGCAGTAACAATGGTAACAGTGGTAGTAGTAGTAACAGTAGTAACAGTAGCAGTAGTAACAGTAACAGTAGTAGTAACAGTAACAGTAACAGTAACAGTAACAGTAACAGTAACAGTAGCAGTAGCAGTAACAGTAACAGTATGTAGTGTAACAGTAACAGTAACAGTAACAGTAACAGTGAGGTGTGTAACAGTGTAGTAACAGTGTAACAGCAATAAGTAGTAGTGTGTAGTGTGCAGTAACAGTAGTGTAGTAGCAGTAGCAGCAACAGTAGCAGTATAGCAGTAACAGTAACAGTACAGTAGTACAGTAAGTGCAGTAAAGCAGTAACAGTAACAGTAACAGTAACAGTAGTACAGTAGTAACAGTGTAGTAGACAGCAGTAGTAACAGCAGCAGTAGCAGTAGTAGCAGTAAGCAGTAGCAGTAGCAGTAACAGTAACAGTAACAGTAGCAGTAACGAGCAGTAGCAGTAACAGTAACGGTAGCAGTAGCAGTAGCAGTAATGGCAGTAACAGTAGTAGCAGTAGCAGTAGCAGTAAGCAGTAACAGTAACAGTAACAGTAGTAGTAGTAGTAGTAGCAGTAGTACTTAGTAGTAACAGTAGTAAGTAGTAGTAGTAGTAACGGTAGTAGCAGTAGCAGCAACAGTAGCAGTAACAGTAACAGTAAGTGGCAATGTAGTAGTAAGTAAGTGGCAATAGTAGTAGCAGTAACGTAGTAGTAACAGTATAGTAGTACAGTAATGGTACAGTGGCATTAACATAGTATAGTATAATGGCAGTAACAGTACAGTAATGGCAGTACAGTATTAGTAGTAGTATAGTAACAGTACAGTAGTAATAGTAACAGTAGTGGCAGTAGTAACAGTAGTAGCAGTACAGTAACAGTAGTAGCAGTAGCAGTAACAGTAACAGTAGTAACAATAGTAGCAGTAACAGTAACAGTAACAGTAGCAGTAGTAGGTAGTAGCAGTAGTAACAGTAGCAGTAATAGTAGTAACAGTAACAGTACGTACACAGTAGTAGTAGTAGTAGTATGTAGTAGCAGTAGTAGCATGTAAGTAACAGTAGCAGTAGCAGTAACAGTAGCAGTAGCAGTAACAGTAACAGTAGTAGTAGTAGCAGTAATGAGTGGCAGTAGTAGTAGTAGCAGTAAAGTAGCAGTAACAGTAGCAGTAGTAGCAGTAACAGTAACAGTAACAGTAACAGTAACAGTATAGTAGTAGCAGTAGTAGTGTAGCAGTAGTAGTACAGTAACAGTAGTAGCAGTAGCAGTAACAGTAGTAGTAACAGTAAGCAGTAGCAGTAGCAGTAACAGTAGTAGCAGTAACAGTAACAGTAGCAGTAACAGTAGTAACAGTAGTAGCAGTAACAGTAGTAGTAGTAGCAGTAACAGTAACAGTAGTAACAGTAATAGTAACAAGTAGTAGCAGTAACAGTAGTAGCAGTAGTAATAGTAGTAACAGTAGTACAGTAGCAGTAGTACAGTAACAGTAGCAGTAGCAGTAGCAGTAGCAGTAGTAGTAGTAACAGTAGTAGCAGTAGCAGTAGCATAACAGTAAGTGGTAGCAGTAGTAACAGTAGTAGTAGTAGCAGTAAGCAGTAGCAGTAACAGTAACAGTAGTAGTAGCAGTAGCAGTAGCAGTAGTAGTAGTAACAGTAGTAGTAACAGTAACAGTAACAGTAGTAGCAGTAGCAGTAGCAGTAATAGGCAGTAGTAAGCAGTAACAGTAGTAACAGTAGTAACAGTAGTAACAGTAGTAGCAGTAGCAGTAATAGTAACAGTAGTACATAGCAGTAGCAGTAGTACAGTAACAGTAGTAACAGTAGCAGTAGCAGTAGCAGTAGCAGTAGCAGTAGTAGTAGTAGTAGTAGTAGCAGTAACAGTAACAGTAGTAGCAGTAGTAGCAGTAGTAACAGTAAGCAGTAGCAGTAACAGTAGTAGCAGTAACAGTAGTAGCAGTAGCAGTAGTAGCAGTAAGCAGTAAGCAGTAGCAGTAACAGTAACAGTAGTAGTAGCAGTAACAGTAACAGTAACAGTAGCAGTAAGCAGTAGCAGTAGTACAGTAACAGTAACAGTAACAGTAGTAACAGTAGTACAGTAACAGTAAGCAGTAGCAGTAGCAGTAACAGTAACAGTAGTAACAGTAGCAGTAGCAGTAACAGTAACAGTAGTAGTAACAGTAATGCAGTAATAGTAGTAGCAGTAGCAGTAACAGTAACAGTAACAGTAGCAGTAGTAACAGTAACAGTAACAGTAGTAGTAGCAGTAACAGTAGCAGTAACAGTAACAGTAGCAGTAACAGTAACAATAGTAACAGTAGTAGTAGCAGTAAGTGGCAGTAGCAGTAACAGTAACAGTAGTAGCAGTAACAGTAATAGTAGTAGTAGCAGTAGTAGTAATAGTAGCAGTAACAGTAGCAGTAAGCAGTAGCAGTAGCAGTAGCAGTAAGTAACAGTAGTAACAGTAGCAGTAAGCAGTAACAGTAGCAGTAGTAGTACAGTAACAGTAAGCTATAATATAGTAGCAGTAGTAGCAGTAGTAGTAAGCAGTAATATAGTAGTAGTAGTAGTAACAGTAGCAGTAACAGTAGTAGTAGTAACAGTAGTAGTACAGTAGTAGTAGTAGTAATAGTAGTAGTAGTAGTAGTAGCAGTAGCAGTAACAGTAGCAGTAACAGTAGCAGTAGCAGTAGTAACAGTAACAGTAACAGTAGCAGTAACAGTAGCAGTAGTAGCAGTACAGTAGTAGTAGCAGTAACAGTAACAGTAGTAGCAGTAGCAGTAGCAGTAGTAACAGTACAGTAGTAACAGTAGCAGCAGTAGCAGTAGCAGTAGTAGCAGCAGTAACAGTAGTACAGTAGCAGTAGCAGTAGCAGTAACAGTAACAGTAGTAGTAATAGTAACAGTAGTAGCAGTAGTAGTAACAGTAACAGTAGCAGTAGCAGTAACAGTACAGTAGTACAGTAGCAGTAACAGTAACAGTAACAGTAGTAGCAGTAGCAGTAACAGTAACAGTAGTAGTAGTAGTAACAGTAACAGTAACAGTAACAGTAGCAGTAGTAGTAACAGTAACAGTAACAGTAACAGTAACAGTAACAGTAGTAACAGTAACAGTAGTAGCAGTAGCAGTAACAGTAGTAACAGTAACAGTAGTACTATAGTATAGTAGTAGTAGTAGCAGTACATAATAGTAGTAGTACAGTAGCAGTAGTAGTAACAGTAACAGTAACAGTAGTAGTACAGTAGCAGTAGCAGTAACAGTAAGTAGTAGTAGTAACAGTAGCAGTAGCAGTAGTAACAGTAACAGTAACAGTAAGCAGTAACAGTAACAGTAACAGTAACAGTAGCAGTAACAGTAGTAACAGTGGTAGTAGTAGTAGTAGTAGTAGTACAGTAACAGTAGTAGTAGCAGTAGTAGTAGTAGTACAGTAGTAACAGTAACAGTAACAGTAACAGTAGTAGTAACAGTAACAGTAACAGTAGTAGTAGCAGTAGCAGTAACAGTAGTAGTAACAGTAACAGTAACAGTAACAGTAACAGTAGTAACAGTAGCAGTAACAGTAACAGTAACAGTAACAGTAGCAGTAAGCAGTAGTAGTAGCAGTAGTAACAGTAACAGTAACAGTAACAGTAGTAACAGTAACAGTAACAGTAGTAGTAACAGTAAGCAGTAGCAGTAGCAGTAACAGTAGCAGTAGTACTGCAGTATTTTTACTGTCTGTTTGTTGAAATAATCTGATGATGTTTGTTGAAGGAAAAACTTCATCGTCTGCTGGAGTCACAGTGAGATCACACAACACCACTGCTAATGACACACACACCTGCTGCTCGCCACAGCTCAGTGTGTGTGTGTGTGAGAGTGTGTGTATGTGTGTATGAGTTTTACTTTGGCGGTCTGCTGTCATAAACCAGTTTTTTTTTCTTTCACTTCATTTGATTTGTTCGTTTCGTCCTTTCGGTTCGTAAACTGCAGCGTCCGGTTTTCCTGATGATCAGTGAACGTAGCACCAGTCGTCTCAGACATGACGTCATCACATCACAGGAAGTGACTGCTTGGGACGTAAACATGGAGGTGACACCTGAGGTCAGAGGTCAGACTGGCTCCGGATCTTCAGCTGTGACATCATCAGGACACTGCAGCCACCTGTACAAAGAGTTTATGTCAGAAACGCGTCGTTTAAACTCACAGACAAACACTGAACACACCCGCCTGTTACTGCTTCCACTCTGAGGACAATAAAGATCTGTCACTGTGATTCTTTGACGTGTTTGTAGCAGCAGGACGTTTCCTGTCTGAAGCGAAGCGTCTGCTCACGCTGCGTCTCGTTTCTCATCTGCACTCCGTGAAGGTGAACGGAGAGAATTTAAACTCGAGCTACGGGTTTTCTTAAATTTTCCTCCTGAATTTTTAATCCCACCAGTGAATCTGCTGCTCTCTCAGTAATCACACACATCACGCGTATCAGAGGAAGTGCTGCTCCGCTCAGCCTCCACGCCTGCTGCTCTCTCATCACATGTTTGGCAGCAGATCAAAGTCTGAACTCTGGATCGTCTCCAGGCTGAGGAATCGGCCGATTCTGCTCTGATAACTGAGACCAACACCGGGCCTTCTGGGTCACAAGAACACAAGGTCACACAGGAGTCATGGAGGTAAAAAATAATGCGAAGAACAGGTTTTATTTCCCGACAGAACAAAAAGTCCTGATTTTAATTTGAGGAGACTCCAAGAGGTCAAAGGTCACAGATATGAAAGTGACAGTAAAATAAGAGCAGGAGTGAGCGCTCCTGTCAGACTTTAACTCCTCTCTGCCACTGGTAAACAGGAAGCGGCTTCTCAAAATATGGAAATGAACGAGTACAAAGTAAAACCAGAGCAGAGAGGATCATGGGAGCCCTTCAGGGTCTGTGGGGTTTCTCAGGTTTTTCAGGTCGCAGACTGAAACAACTTCAGAGCTTCAGGATGAACTTTACTGATCTCTGTTTCATGTAGCACACACACACACACACACACTGTTTGTTCATCTTTAGTTTGGTCAACTTTTAAAGCCTCTTCAGCTCCTAAAAAGGTAACGCAGCTTATAAAGTGGACGGAGTCAAAGCGGCCGATACCCAGCTGCAGCTTTTTAATGCTCTCTCTAATTTCAGCTCTTATCCTCCATCTCAGTCTGCTTCCTCTCACAGTCGTTTGCATATTTTCAGCGTACCTTAAACCGTCTTATCTGCAGGTCGGGACGTAAAAGCACAGCGAGGTCAGGAGCTCGCAGACGTGAACTTTTTATTTTCAGACCTCATTTTTATCTGAAGCATCTCATGAAAACAGCAGGAAGGCTTTTATTTTTAGCTTGGGGGGGGCTCAAACGCCACGTGTTCGCTCCACGTGTGCTGCATTCACTTGCTCATGCTGTCGTACATTTGAACGCCTCACAGTCGTCTGAAAGTTCGGCTTCTGCAGACTCCAGTTTCCCACAGTGAAGGTTCAGTTTGATTCATATTTTCCTGACTGCTTATGGAAGAAGCGAGCAGCGCTGATGTGAGATAAGAAGGATAATTTCCTCTCTGCGTGTGGATTTAACCATCACATCCTTCTTTCATCCACTCGCAGGTTTTGCATGTTTGTGTTCAGATGTTTTCACTTGACGATGGGACAGAACGAGGAAACTGGAAATGTTCAGACTTTAATCAGGATTCGTGTCGTCTGTTCACTCTCACTCTTTAGATTTCTGCTCTCTCTCGTGTGTAAATAAATAAAACCTGCTGAGGTACGGCGCCCCCTTCTGGTCACCGTATCACCACCAAGAATTTTAACACGACAATGACCTCTTTCATTTGGAAAAAGATTCAGATTCAACAAAACTTTACTGAAAACGTATTTTGTCTGAGTCAAGAGAAAAGAGGATGTTAAAGTACAAAAGAGATTAATTTAATCCTGTAATCTAAGTAATTTATTACATTTCTGAAGAATGACCCTAAAATGTAGCAAAGATGAACCTGATCTTTGATTCCTGCGTGTTTAAAGAGAGACGAACGTCACTGACGTGTGACGGAAACCTGTCCACAGATTTAAAAAGTTAAAAAGTTAAAAAGTTAAACTCAGGTTTAACTTCAGATTAACGTCAACTGTGTTTGTGCTGTAGAGAGAAGTGTGTGTGCAGCAGACGTAGATCGATGCGTCTGCTCACGTCATCAGAACCGCAGTCGTTGATTGGGAAAAAACTGATCAGACGTACTGATCGTCCTGCAGTAAGTGTGCAGAGATTAAAGAGATCAGACACACCGACTGCTGCAGAGACACGGAGAGGAGAATCTGATCTGTTTAATCTGAAGTGCTGAAGTCACAATGAAGCAGTTTATTTCACATCCAGCAGCAACATGACTCTTCACGTGTTCACATGTTCCTGTGTTCACATGTTCACGTGTTCACGTTCACATGTTCACGTGTTCACATGTTCACATGTTCCACATGTTCACATGTTCACATGTTCCTGTGTTCACATGTTCCATGTGTTCACATGTTCACATGTTCACATGTTGTGTTCACATGTTCACATGTTCACATGATTGTGTGTTCACATGTTCATGTGTTCACATGTTTGTATGTTCACGTCACATGTTCACATTCACATGTTCACATGTTCACATGTTCACGTGTTCACATGTTCATGTTCATGCGTGTGTTCACATGTTACGTGTTCACATGTTTGTGTGTTGTTGCTACGTGTGTTCATGTGTTCATGTTTGTGTGTTCAGTTTGTGTGTTCACATTGTGTGTTCCCATAGTTTGTATGTGTTCATGTTCACATGTTCGTGTGTTCACATGTTTGTGTGTTCATGTGTTTCCGTTTTCATGTTCCTGTTCACATGTTCACATGTTCACATGTTCCATGTTCACATTCCTGTGTTCACATGTTCACATGTTCCTGTGTTCACATGTTCGTGTGTTCACATGTTCGTGTGTTCGTGTGTTGACATGTTCACATTGTGTGTTCACATGTTCGTGTGTTCACATGTTTGTGTGTTCACATGTTTGTGTGTTCACATGTTTGTGTGTTCACATGTTCATGTTTGTGTGTTCACATGTTTGTGTGTTCACATGTTCACATGTTTGTGTGTTCACATGTTCGTGTGTTCACATGTTCACATGTGTTGTGTGTTTGTGTGTTCACATGTTCCATGTTTCTGTGTGTGTTCACATGTTCGTGTGTTCACATGTTCGTGTGTTCACATGTTTGTGTGTTCACATGTTCGTGTGTTCACATGTTCACATGTTTGTGTGTTCACATGTTCATGTTTGTGTGTTCACATGTTTGTGTGTTCACATGTTTGTGTGTTCACATGTTTGTGTGTTCACATGTTCGTGTGTTCACATGTTTGTGTGTTCACATGTTCACATGTTTGTGTGTTCACATGTTCGTGTGTTCACAGGTTTGTGTGTTCACATGTTCACATGTTAGTGTGTTCACATGTTTGTGTGTTCACGTGTTCATGTGTTTCCATGTTCATGTGTTCATGTGTTTGGTCTCCTCCACCTGCTGAGGGAAATCTCTGTCTCTTTAGCTCCACTTTGGTTTTATTTTTATTTACTTCAGAGGGAAGCAGGAGCGTGAAGATCAACCGACACATCATCAGGAAATATTATAAATATTACTGAATATTGAAGACGTGTTAATCTTTGCTTCCTGTCGCTTTGCTCACTTGTGTTTTCACATTATTTTCGAACTCTCAGTTATGATGATGTTCTACCTGACAGGTGTACCTGAGCTGCAGAGGTCAGAGGTCAGAGGTCACGGCAGTGTCAGGCTCAGATCAGGTCTTTGCAGGTTTTTCTGTTTAACATCCTGGTAGTCTTTGAACGCAGCACGGCGTGGTGACATCACCTGCTGAGGGGGGTCATATCTACTGTCAGCGTGTGACATGAACTTTAAATGATCACAGATGAATGAATGAATGAATCACAGGTCGCTGCTTTGGATGCTGAGCATGTTTACACACACACACCTGGGTGTTACCTGATCTGTGGCTCCACCTGCTGGACGCTCCTTCACACTGCAGTGTGTGTGGCTGTGAGACACTGCTTCAGCCTCTAGATGGCGTCATTACAGAGTTTGAAGTACTCTGTGCACAAACTAAAGTTTCACAACAAGTTGTGATCAGACTCACTTCAAAGAAAAAATCTGAGCCAATAACTGATCAGTCAGGATCAATCAGGTGTAAATGTTCGTGTGTGGAGTCTCTTCATGTCGTCAGTCACTGCTCTGATGGTTTGAAGATGCAGCTCAGATTTGCACCTTCATGAATTCAAATGAAGTTCACTCCTGTTTGAAAAGAGAAGCAGCTTAAACCAGGTGAAAAATTTAAAAAGTTTCATCATGAATAAACAACATGAAAATATTCAGATATTTTTTCATTTCTGCTGTCTGACTGTTTATTTTATGAATCATTTAATCAGACTGAAGCTGAAACATGATCTGTTTTCTAACATTTATCATCACTGAGTGTTGTTTTTCTCTCTTTTGTGGGACAGAGCTGGACACGCGAACACGTTGACCTGATGATGAAGATGATGAAGGTATTTGCCTGTAGTTTGAGTCTGTGTGTGTGTGTGGGGGCCGATGATCCACCCTCACACTTTGCATCTTATCGTGGTGTGGGATCAGTCTGAGCAGCTGCCACATGCAAAACTCGAGCTGCAGCGACTATTCAAACGCAGGCAGCCTCTGAGGGCTTTTACTGTTTTACTGGACGCACATTTTCATAACAGAGGACGGCTGCTGTCCGTCCAACTGTTCAGGCCGTCTGTGTGTGAGGAAACACTTCACACTGTTTGTCTTCAGAGTCAAAATTCAAAATTTATTTATTTAAAGCCCAAAATCACAAACATTGTTTGCCTGCCTCGGAGGCTTTACTTTACAATCTGTACAGTTGTGACACCCTCTGTCCTTAGACCCTCGAACTGAACGAGTCAGGAAAAACTTCAAAAAAGCCTTTATGGGAAAAAGAAGAAACCTGAGGAAGAGCCACAGATGAGGGATCCCTCTCCCTGGGACACGGACAGACGTGCAATAGATGCCACATGTACAGAGAACATCATCATCAGTCATATATGGAGTTAAACATGGGTCGTAATAAACTGTAGATAAACTGAGTTCATGGGTTTAGTCCATGTGTGAAGGTATCACAGGTAATGGAAATGAGTCCTGTGAGTCCAGGTGCATCTCTAGATGTCCTCATATGGAGCTCTGGGCCACTCGACCTTCTCTCCACAAGCACAGACACAGATCATGTCCCCACCAGGCCAGTGAACCTCAGACAGATGGACCACAACCAGAATCAGTGAGGAACCTGCAAGACTGGAGAGAACAAAGAGGACCGGGGCTCCGGCAGTAACATGCACTTTACAGGACATAAGAGTATTCACATTAACCACTTTAACACTTTAACCAATTTAACCAACTTTAACCAATTTAGCCACTTTTACCAGTTTATAAGGTGACTTTATCCAGTTTGCACTACTACCATAATATGAGTAAAGGAAGCAGAGGAAGAGGAAGCAGAGAAAGAGGAAGCAGAGACAGAGGAAGAGGGAGAGGTGCCCGGATGCATCATGGGAGCCCCCCGGCAGTCTAAAGCCTATAGCAGCATAACTAAGGGCGAGCCTGTGCCCACCCTAACTATAAGCTTTATCAAAAAGGAAGGTTTTAAGTCTATTCTTAAACACTGACACTGTGTCTGCCTCTCGGACCCAGACTGGGAGCTGGTTCCAGAGAACAGGGGCCTGATAGCTGAAGGCTCTGCCCCCTAGACTACTTCTGGAAACCCTGGGAACTACAAGTAAGCCTGCGTTTTGGGAGCGCAGCGCTCTAGTCGGTTGATAAGGAGTTATCAATTCATTAAGATATGATGGTGCCAGACCATGTAGAGCCTTATATGTGAGGAGTAGGATTTTAAAATCCACTCTAAATTTTACAGGGAGCCAATGCAGAGAAGCCAGTACTGGAGTACTGGAGTAATATGGTCTCTTTTCCTGGTTTTAGTCAGCACCCGAGCAGCGGCATTCTGGACCAGCTGTAGAGTCTTTAACGACTTGTTTGGGCAGCCTGATAAAAGTGAATTACAATAATCCAGCCTGGAAGAGACAAATGCATGGACTAATTTTTCAGCATCGCTTTGGGACAAAAAGTGCCGAATTTTTGCGATGTTGTGCGCAGGTGGTAAAAGGCAGACCTTGAAATGCTATGCTTAATATGGGTGTCGAAAGACATATCTACTGATCAAATAAAACTCTGAGGTTCCTTACAGTGGTGCTGGAGGCCCAGTTAATGCCATCCAGCAACAAGGCTATCTTAGGAGAGAAAGCGTGTTCCTCAGGTGTTTCGGACCTAATAGGATCACTTCAGTTTTATCTGAGTTCAACAGCAGGAAATTTCTGGTCATCCAAGCCTTTATATCTTTAAGGCAGGCCTGGAGTTTCAGGAGCTGATCAGTTTTGTCTGGCTCCACATTGATAAATATAATTGGGTGTCATCAGCATAACAATGGAAATCTATGGAGTGCCTCCTGATGATGATATTGCCAAGGGGCAGCATATACAAAATAAACAGAATTGGACCTAGCACTGAACCTTGTGGAACTCCATGACAGACTTTAGTATGCACAGAGGATTCATTATTAATATGGACAAACTGAGACCGATCTGATAAGTATGATCTGAACCAGTTTAATGCAGACCCTTTAATACCAAGCAGTTTTTCCATTCTCAGCAACAGGATGTGATGTCAATGGTCAACTGTATCAAAGGCAGCACTAAGGTCTAACAGGACAAGTACAGACAGAAGCCCTCTATCTGATGCTGTCAACAGGTCATTAGTGACTTTCACAAGTGCTGTTTCTGTGCTATGGTGAGCTCTAAATCCTGACTGAAAAACTTCAAAAAGACTATTACTGTGGAGATAATTACATAACTGGCTGGCAACGGCTTTCTCTAGGAATCTTAGACAAAAAGGGGAGGTTGGATATTGGTCTGTAATTGGCTAACACATCTGCATCAAGTGTAGGTTTTTTGATCAATGGTTTAATTACAGCTACTTTAAAAGACTTGGGTACAAAGCCTGACACCAGAGACAGATTAATAATATGCAGCAGCGATGTGCCAATAAATGGGAAAACTTCCTTAAGCAGCGTAGTTGGGATGGGGTCTAGGAGACAAGTTGTTGCTTTCGATGATGATGAAACTAACGAGGATAATTCGGGAAGGCCAATTGGAATAAAACTGTCTAAGCAATTGTCAGGTTTTAATGTATCTGCTCCTAAATTTCCTGAGTCTGAAGGATCGGAGTCTAACGAGGGCAGATCCTGACAAATTTTTCCCTAATATTCAAAATCAATATTGTTATTAAAGATAGCTCATGAAATCATTACTACTTAAACTTAAGGGGATGCATGCGGGGTTCAATAGAGCTATGGCTCTGTGTCAGCCTGGCTACAGTGCTGAAAAGAAAAGAAACCTAGGGCAAGTTCTTATTTTCCTCTATTAATGCTGAATAGTAGGCTGCTCTGGCATTACACAGGGCTTTCCTATACGTTTTGAGACTCTCTTTCCAGGCTAGGCGAGAGTCCTCCTCTTTGGTGGAGCGCCATATCCTTTCCAATTGTCGCGTTATGTTGTTTGTTTTAACTTGCGAGTTGCAGAGTTAAACCATGGTGCCAAGTCTCTCTTCTGTTTTATAATCTTTCTTTTTAGGGAAGGGGCGCAACAGAGTCCAGAGTGCCTCTGAGTGAGTCCATGTGTTTCTAGCGTTTCTAACAAGTTGGTCAATTTGGGGGGAGCTCAAAAAATGAGAGTCGTCAGAGATACTAGGAAATCTAACTGACTTTAATGCTGTCGGAATTGCTTCCTTAAATTTAGTCCTAGTACAATCGGGTAACCATCTAGTGAACACTAATTTTTCTAGAGGTGCATAGTCCAGTAATAGGAATTCAAATGATACTAAGTAGTGGTCTGATAACACAGGATTTTGGGGGGAGACTATTAAGTGCTCAATATCAATACCATAGGTGAGGACCAAATCAAGGGTGTGATTGTGACAGTGAGTTGGAGAATTTACTCTCTGAGAAAACCCAATGGAGTCCAATAATGAGATGAATGCTGTGCTAAGACTGTCACTATCCATGTCCACATGAATATTAAAATCACCTACAATAATTACCTTGTCATTTTCAAGGACTAAATTTGACAAGAACTCTGAAAATTCAGATAAGAATTCAGAGTATGGGCCTGGGGGGACGGTACACTACAGCAACTAGTATTGGCTTTGTGCTCTTCCAGGCTGGAGATGAAAGAGTAATAATAAGGCTTTCAAATGAGCTGTAGCCCTCTTTAGGCCGAGAATTTATTAATAGGGCTGAATTAAAAATGGCTGCAACTCCACCTCCTCGTCCAGTGTCTCGAGGAACATGAACGTTAGAATGACTCGGTGGAGTGGATTCATTTAGGCTAACAAATTCTTCCTGACCTAGCCAGGTCTCAGTAAGGCAGAACAGGTCTATATCAGAGTCTGATATCAAATCATTTATCAGAACAGCCTTAGAGGCCAGAGATCTGATGTTTAAGAGGCCACACTTAATTTTCTTATGTGTGCTGTTGCTGAGTCGCTCAGCTCACCTCTTTAATAAAAGAAATATTCACACACAGCAAGGACGACAATGAAAAACCATGAAGATGATGAAAACGTGACGTTTCTGTTCGTTGACTGTCATGTTTCATTCGATGTCCTGTTTGTTTTCTGGTTTTGTCTCGTTTTTCATGTCGGGTTCTGTCTTGTCATGTCAAGTTTTCATGTCTCTCGTGTTTCGTTCCATGTCAGGTTTTCAGGTCTGTCAGGTTTCGGTTTCTGTTTCTGGTCTGTCTAGTGTTTATGTTTCATGTTTCATGTGGTCTTGTGTTCAGTGTATTTAATTGGTTTTCTTGTTGTACTGTCATGTCCTGATTATCGTTTGAATGTCATGTCTGGTTTCTGGTTCTGTTATGTCTCATCATGTTACGTTTCCATGTCTGTCATGTCTGTTTCATGTTTCTGTTTCTGGTTCCTTGTTCTGGCGTGTCATGTTTTATTACCCCATGTGCTTATATAGTCCTTGTCTTCCCTTGTCTTGTTGGTGGATCGTCGCCTCATGTTACGTGTTTCATGTTCCGTGTTTTCATGTTTCATGCCACGTCACGTCCATGTGTTTTGGCTCCATGTTCCACGTTGCTCATGTTTCACGTCATGTTCATGTGCCATGTCTTGTTTCACCTTCAGAGGATTTAGCCAGCCGTCCATGTGATTTTTGATTAGTCTTGTTTTTTCGAGCCACAGATCAAGCCTTGTTTTGGATGTTTGATTTTTGAAATACCTTTTTGTTAATTATTACAACCTTTGCCAAACCTTGCTCCGGAGTCGTGTCCTGCATCTGGGTCAACCTGCCTTGTTTTTGAGTCCTACCGTTACATTGATGTGAGGAAGGTCACGGCCTCCTCGTCCTCATTCATCCTTTCATCCTTCAGGGAGGATCAGCTGAGGTTCAGTGATGAGATTTAAATGTTTAAAAGAATAAGTCCTTATTTTTGTGTTTTTGTGACGACGTCCTGTTTGATCAGGATGAATCAGTCTGAGCTGCTCTTCTTCTTCTTCTGTTTGTTTTCCTGCTGCAGCTCCAACGTGACGTCTCTTCTTCTTTCTGTTTCTCATTTAGCCATGTTAATAAGTCATGATGAGGTTTCCTGATGATGATGATGATCATTCAATTCAATTGATCCAAAATCATCATTCATTCATTCATTCATTCATTCATGCATCATCATTTTGTTTAATTTAACGAGATGTTTGCTGTTGTAGTAAAGTTTCAAGTAAATCATGTTCCTGTATCTTTATTTTATTTTAGTTTAGTTTTATCTTGTAGTTTTTTAATCCTGTTTAAACACTTTAAACAGCAGCAGTGTAAAGTAACTGAGTACATTTACTGTAATACTTTATACTTAAACATACAAACATACATATAATTATATTTTTAATGCAGTTTTATGTTTCTGCTTTATTTCACTGCTTTAGTAACTTTACAGATTTTACAAACAAGCAAACAGCTTCAAATCAGAAAAGAAACTTTAAACTGTGTAAATGTGAATTTGAATATAATTCAGAGATAATGAAGTTAAATTATATTGATCATGTTTATCATTGATCATCTTTATTTTCAGACAGGAAATAATAAGAAAGTAAACAACAGACACAATAAAACATAAAACAACTTCAAGTGTTTGTAAACAGTTTTATTTGAATGTAAAATATTTTGATATTCTGATCAATAAACACTGAATCTGTTTACAAACACACGTTGTATTGATGATTATTATCTGATATTGATCATGTGATCATTAACAGATCAGTCTCTCCACTGAAACGTTCAGACTGTTTGATTATTGATTTCTATTGATGCTGCCGGGTCACACCTGCTCCTCAGGGACCAATCAGCGCGCAGACTGACTCAGGCGACAGCCAATCAGAGTGCAGCTCAGCCTGCGGCGGCTCCATAAGCAGCTCCAAGAGCCCGAGTCCGGATCAGTCCGGATCCTTCAGTCTGAGGTCCCCCATGTGTTAGAGAGGCTGGAGGTTTTGCTCATGTGCGCTCCGGGTCTCTTGCAGACATGAGAGGCGGCAGGAGGATCCGGAGCTCTGTGCGGGTTTTGTCCCGGAGGAAGAGTCCGGGTCCGGGTCCGGGTCTGTGTGCGGGGCGGCGGGTCCCGGAGCTGCTGCTGCGGGACATGAGCCTCTGTTACCGGCTGCTGCGGACGCTGGTTCCCGGTCTGCCGGCCGGACGGACCACCAGCCGGGTGGAGATCCTGCAGCACGTCATCGACTACATCCAGGACCTGCAGACCGAGCTGGACGGGAAGACCGGGAACTGATCAGGTATCGATCAGCTGATCAGCTTCAGCTTTAGTTTAGTGTTTAATGTTTCCGGAGCCACCGTTTGATCAACATTTGAATCATTAAACACGTTCAGGTAAACATGATGAATGAAAACTGATCTGGATCTGTTGTCATAGCAACGGGTCCTGCAGCGGGACCAGACAGGAAGCAGCTTGATAATCAAAGTGAAAGTCACATTTAATCAGTCGTTAATTATTAATGACGGTGTGATCACATGATCAGAGCTCAGCCAATCAGAGGGAAGCTCATCCTGCTCTGACTCAGAAACAGGGAGGGTTTGACCTTTGACCTGTGTGTGTCTGTCCAGGAAGTGGACTCTGAGGTGGAGGAGAGCAGGTGCTCCGGTCCTGGGGGATCAGCTCAGTCTCTCTGTGGGGGGGTCTTGGTGGATCTGGTTCCCTTCAGGACTTGGACTCAGCGTCTCTGAAGGATCGAAGCAGTTCAAACTAAAATCTGCGTTTTATTTAAATGTCAAAATAAAACAGTCCTTTGTGGTTTAACAAAATGTTGATTCACCAAAAAACGTTCAGACTTTTAAAAGACATTTTATAGATTTGAACTCTTCCGCCACAGGAAGAGGAAACATTCACAATAACTGTCCATCAAAGTAAAAGAAGAATCGTTGTTTGCAGTGATCTAGTTATTATTCCTCTTTGTGGAGCAAAATGAGACAAAAGTAAATAATAAAAACTATAATGATTTTCTTTGAGTGTTAAGGCTTCTGTTTGTGTCTTAATATGAAGTGGAAGTGACAGGAAGTCGTCAGAGCTCACAGGTCTCTTATTATGAAAACAAAGCATTTCCTTTCTGTTCAGCAAAATAAAATGTTTGTTTTTATCTCAGATCCTCTGAAGACTCTGAAACATTAAATTAAATCTTTAATGAGCATCGAATCTAAAGACGTCCCCATTAAAGCTTATTTACATTAAAAAAGTTTAAAGGTCTCTTACTTTGTTCAGGTTCACCTTAAAACCTGCTTGTCAGTTTGTGAGCTAATGTCGCCCCCTGGTGGTGAAACGGATATTCAGAGAGAAACTGTAGTTTTACCACATTAACGACGACTCGCGGAGATATAAACAAACTCTCAATGATTAAAGAGTCGGACAGCATCGACGTTCAACATCCAGATTTTATTAGTTTTATTTGCGAACAGGAAACATTAAATCAGCTGGAGAGCACCGAGACAACGTCAAACTACCATCAAACTACCGTCAAACTACCAACATGGACATGCAGCTCAGATCTGATAGTGAAGCACGCTGACGATTATTCTTTCATCTTTAATTTCAAACTGATCTGAGCTCTGCTGGTTCTGTCTGAAGCTTCAGTCTCAGTTAATTGATTACTTTGATCTGATTAGAAACCTGTCAGTTTCCACGGTGACGTCTTCACATGAACCTAAAAAATAAGTAATCGATCATCAAAATTGCCAATTAATTTTCTTTTGTTTAATTAATTGAATGACTCAAACTTCAGAATAAAAGCCTCCTGCTCTCAGTATCAGATCTGATTAGTCTATTTTCAGTTTCTACACATCAACACAAACACTGTAAACGAGTTAATACTGACACAACAGCGCTCCAACACGCCGACGTTATTTTAACTTCTTCATTCGTTTTCTTTCTCAAGACGATTTTAAACTTTGTTCATCGTTCAGATGTTTTTTCTTTTTTTTTTTGACTTCATGTTCATTTTTTTATTTTTTTATTATTTACTCGGTTTGCAAAATCGATCTGACAGCTGAAGAAACAAGACAAAATAAAGATGTGAAAATACATTTTATGATCAGGATCTTCAACACACAACTGTCAACATTCAGAGTTTTTATTTTTTCCGTTGGACTCGAATATTATTGGTCCAATTAAATAAAAATAAAACCTGTTTTCTCTTGGGTTTTTTTGGTGATTTGATTTGGTGACAAAAAATTGTTTGTAAAACTCTGATGTTTTAAAACATAACGAAATAAAATCAGTTTAAATCGAGTCTCATGTAGTGTTTGTTTTTAGCTCAGTAAAGAAGAAATGTGCTTTTATCTCCGCCTGGTCTCTTTTTATATTCAGTTGTTTTCTGTGATTGGTGAGACGAGTGTTTGCTTCATTTCTGTGCAACATAAGTTAAATTCATAGTATCACAGTTACCGGCGTCATGCTGCCATCTGCTGCTCTGTTAACGTAAAAAAACTCGACTCCTCTGTAAACTCTAAAGTTTACTTTTCCCTTCAGACCGTCGTATTTTTAGAGTAAATCCTGTGATTTGTCTCGGAGGTCGGGATATCGTTACACCTGATTACGGTCCGGATGTTGTCTACTTTATTTCCTGTAGTGACATTTTTTAAAAATCTGCAGGGAACAAATAATGTTGTGATGAAAACGTGTCGTTTCCTGGAGGCAACCAATCACAACAACAAGAGCAGCATGCATAAAGTTTCTACAGAATGTCTATAGCTGAGATCATGCATCAAACACAACCACTGAATTACTGATAAACAATCACGACAAGTAAAACTACGAGTCCACCAGCAGCCGCTCTGCACTTCTCAACAGCCACCTGTGATTTTCTTTTTAAAATCCCAAACAGCAGCCGACTTCCGACTTTAAATCTTAAACAAGTTTCTGACGAGCGTGAAAACATTTGATAGGATTAACGTGAAAGTTAATACTATAATGTTTTCACGCTCGTCAGAAACTTGTAGGCGGGTTTAAAGTCCACCTACAAGCCTCTGATTGGTTGAGAGGATTGGTGGGAGGCGGCTCCAGGTGGACCCTCAGTGCTCTCTGAATCTTCAGGGGTCGCCGTGAGGTCACAGGATGCTCTCCCGCTCCTCGCCGAAGGTGACGGTGTCGGAGGACACGGCGCAGATCTCCGGCGGGTCTCCGAGTTTCAGGCCCCTCTTCAGGTGGACCACTCGCACGTTCTCGTTGTTCGGGCCCGGCCTGGTGGTGGTGGCGGAGGTGCCGGAGGTCGGGGAGATGATGGCGTCACTGGAGGAGGAGGAGGCGGGGTTGGAGGAGGAGGAGGTGGAGCCCTCCTCAGGCTGGCGGGGGCAGTTTCCTGCTGCTGGGCGTTGGTGTTGTTGTTGAGCGTCACGTTGCTCGGCGTGCGGTTCAGGTTGTAGCTCTTGGACGAGGGCCAGCTCTCCTCGGGGCTACTGGCCAGCAGGCTGCACTGGTCCTCGGAGCAGATGGACATGCGGGCCACGGTCGGATCCTGGAGGCCGCTGAGGCTGCTGGGAAGTCCTCGCTTCCTGGCCAGGCTTTCCTCGTCCAGCTCGATCAGGTTGGCCCTCTCCAGCTGCGACAGGTCCGCCTCCTCGTCCTGCAGCGAGTGGTTGGGCGAGCTCTCGTTCGACCGCACGCCCGAGTCCGAAGAGTCCTTCTTGTCCAACATGGCGTCCGACAGGTAGTCTTTCCCCTTCAGTGCCAGCGAGCCGCCGGGAAGTTTGGGGTCGACCGCCTTCTTGCCGTCTTTCAGCAGGGGAGCGTTATCGGACTCCTCGGACTCCTCGTCGTCGCTCGTCAGCTTCTGGTAGCGCAGCCCGCCGCCGGCCTTCAGCTTCAGGTCGGCGGCGCCCTGGAACAGCCCACCTCTTTCTGCCGAGGTCTTGCGGGTCAGCAGAGACTTGGAGGACCCGTGGTCGCCCTTCTCGTCCTCCTCTGTGATGGGGTCCAGGGCCTCGCCGTTGGAGGAGAAGTCGGTGTTGTCTGCCGCCGGTTTGGCGCTGCTCCTCTTGTTGAAGGATTTGCGTCCATCCTGCTCGCTGCTGTCTTTAGCTTTGTCCTCTGTTGATGATGTCATGAACTGTCCCGGCTGTGGTTGGACGGGCCTCTCTCCACCGCCGCCGCCCATCTCCAGCTGAGCCATCTGGGCGATGTACTCCTGGTAGGCGTTGCGGTACTCGGCCTGCTGCTTGTCCGTCAGCTTGCCGATGTCGTTGGAGGACTCCTGAGAGTTTAGGCTGGTCATGCTGGCGGTTCGGTGAGCGCCACCCTGAGGACGGCCAGAAAAAGACAACTAAGGTCGCCTCAAAACAAAGACCCAGCAAGTAACAATTCAATATCAATCAAATCAATATCTGAGGTCATTTACATTTGCTTTACATTTTGCAGTAAACACACTGAATAATCGTGAAATGAAGTAAACATGAATCATCTCCCTGCAGCCTGTAAAGGTCAGAGGTCGTGTTTTTTACCATCCACTGCATGTTTCCGTGTCTCGCTGCCTCGTCCAGTCCCACGGTGCTCAGCTCCTCGAAGCTCAGGTTGAAGCTGTACATCGGCGAAGCGTCCGCGTTGGCAGCGCCGGCGTGGGGCGGAGCCACGGCTCGCCTTCCTGCCTCAGTGAGACCGCCCACAACGCTGCCTTGCTCACTGGCAGTTTCCTCCTGCATCACCTGACTCTCAATGTGACGCATGTCCAGAACCTGCAGCCAGGAGGAGGCAGGTAAAGACTTCAACACCTGAGAGCTCAAAATAAACTGCCAATAAACTAGTTTGATGTTTTTAGAGTTTTTTAATCACTGAATATATTTAGGGATGCTGGAGTGAAAGTTCATTGTTTAACAGTATTTTCTAAATATTATGTTGGTTCAGTTGCTTCTAACAGCTGATCTCCATCCACTGAGGAAGACCATGAGATTATTAATGATTATTATTATTATTATTATTATTATTATTATTATTATTATTATTATTATTATTATTATTTATTATTTTGGTTACTATTATTTTTGGCAAACTATTTACAAATGGTATAAAATATAGAGTGAGATGTTGTTTGGACTTTACATCAACAACTGAAGATAAAAATATTAACTTTTTAAATTAACTTTAAATTATTTGTGTGCTTCACTAATTTCAACTGTAACATTAACAATTTATTTATAAAAGAAGACAAACTACACGAAAAAATAAAATGACCTGTTATTTTATCAGTTTATGATTAACAGAATATTTTGGGAGTTTGATCTGATGAGGTCATCACATTACATGGATGCAGGTTTTTCACTGTTTTCTAATATTTTATGGACCAAATGATTAACTGAAAATAATCTGCACACTAATCATTAAAAACAATCATTAGACGCAGTCCTAATATCAATAAAAGTTAGATAGTAAAAATAAATAAATAATGCGCTATTATGTTGTAAATGTTCATTTTTAACTGATATTCAGTTGCAGCAGTTGTATGAGATCAGGCCTTAAACGAAGTCACAGCCTCGCAAAATGAGTCAATATGCAGGCGACATCTGATTGTTCCTCATTAATCCCTTAGTACTGACAGTAAGGTGGCTATTTACTTCAAAGTATGAAGTTCTGGTTTTTTTTATGTATTTTTTTGGGGGGTTACACCCTTTATTGTTTTTCATATGGATAGGACAGTGAGAGAGAGACAGGTGAAGACATGCAGCAAAGGGACCCTCGACCGAACCCAGGAGTCGAACTGGGGTCATTGAGGCCACGGACGTGTGTGTGTGTGCTGTAAAACTTGGTGTGTGTGCGTGTGTGTGTGTGTGTGTGTGTGTGTGTTACCACTGAGCCACCTGCACCACTGAAGCAGTTTTTAACCACAAACCAACCAATTAACAGAGAAAATAAAAACTTCTTTTACTTGAAATTAAGTTAGCCGTCATACTGACCGTGGCTCTGAAGAGCTGCCAGTCTCCAAAGTTCATGTTCATCTCTTTCTTCAAGCTCGTCGATGTTACACTGAGACAAAACTCTGCCGTTAACGTTCGCCTGAAACAACAACATTTAAATTAATTCAACACATGAAAACATTTGATCCTTTAAGTCTCCTTTGCAAACGATAACCAGAGCAGATTTCGTGGCTGTGTCGCTCACCTTCCTGATGGTGGCGCTGTACTGTCCCGTCATGCTCTGGTCGATGCCTTCGATCTGCCGCACGCGCTCACAGACGGCCTCGGTCGTCATGGAGCTGAGGAGGATGGCGGGAGCGCCGGACACCACGGAGGCCGAACCCTGAACAGAAATGCTCGGTTTGATTCAGGAAGTCACAGCATAAACAAGCGTTTCTTAAACTTTAGAAACGACATTTTAAAAGTTTGAACGTTTTAAAATGAAGTTTAAACTCAGCCACAGCACACAGGAAGTGTCAGTATGTACATATATTAGTGATGTTTCTATTCTACAGCGAGGATACGGAAGATAACGTAATGACGTCTAATAACAAACATTCATCTAAACTTGTTACCCTGCACAAGAAATTTTACAGAATTAAAGATTTATTAATTCTTGAAGCTGAAATGTGTAAAAACTGTTCAACACACGGCAGTGACTGTAAATCAACACGTACAGGTTATATTTTGTTATTTTGATTGTACTCATCGTTTATCAGTTAATCTCCTGCTGTGCTTTCTTAAGAAAATGAAGTCTTAAGTGCAAGAAATGTTTATCCCAAAAACAAAAAAATCCAGGAACAAAAAACTTAAAAGTGACTCTAAACTGGTAAAAATGAAAATGACAATAAAATAAAATCTAGATTTTATGTAGAAAATGCACTGATTCATTCAACAGTGACACTAAATGACAGAAACTGTTTGTTGTATAAACCGTGACACTTAACACTTTAACGACATTTTTTACAGTGTGTGGGCGGGGTCAATGAGGGACACCTGTGAGATGACGGAGGACAGGTGAGGGGGGAGGGGTCAAAGGTCAAACCAAGTTTTAAAACTGAGGACTGACAGATCTTCACTCTGAGCAGATCAAACATGTCAAACTACACTACTGAGGCTACAGGCTAGTCCAGGCAAGGTGCATGCTGGGAGTCGAAGCGGGAGGAGCACGAGAGGGAATTAGTGTGAGAGGAGCAAGGAAGGAAGGAAGGAAGGTGACATTAGGGAGAGTTCAATACCTGCTTCCTTTTCAAAGATGAAACCTTATACTGCAGACAGACAGACAGACAGACAGACAGACAGACAGACAGACAGACAGACAAGGAATGAAGCACAGCTGGAGAGAAAACATCTGGAAAACAGGAAGGACCGACGGAGTAATGAAATGACTGCTGACAGTATTTTCTGACTGAGGAAGAAGAAGAAGAAACCAAAGTTTAACTTTAATCATTAAAATGTTTCTGGAGCCACAAAACCCCACAAACCACAGATGAAGAGACGAGCGGAGGAGGCGTCAGCGTCAACAGCAGAAGATAAAAGTGAAAGAAAACCACGAACTAGAAGCTGGTGATGCTGAAAACATTTTAAAAGTGAACGTTGAAGCTATGGAAGTCCATTTATGCCAAAAATATGAATAAAGATGATATGAAATGCTATGAGGGACAATAATAAACACTTAAAACGATGAGATTGAGTTTGAGTGAGTTTGTTTTTGTCACTCATAACTGTGACTCCAGATGAAACAGTCGATTATCAATTAATGTGATCGACTGAAAATCAATCTGCAACATGTCTGAAAACTGATCAAACACTTATTGATATTCTTCATCCTGTGCTAATTAAATTGCTTTAATTAAAGATGTTACCATTGACAGTTTTCACTTTGATTCTTTTGTTGTCTATGAATATAATTATCGGTTATTTGATAAGCAGATTATAAGTTTGAATTCTGTCCCATAATTTGACACAACTATTAGTATTTTTATCAATCATGTTATTGTCCTGTATAAATGAGCTTCCACACAAACAGAGGATCAATACAACGATGAATGAAATAATCATTTATTGATAGAAAGCACAAAGAAATCAATAATTAGTGAGTCAGTGTTTGAGAATCCACGGCGCTCCAGGGGTTCTTTGTACTTACGGGTGCGGTGTCCCGACTGAAGGAGCTTTTGGTTGGAGGGCGTGGATGGAGGTGTGATGGGTAGGAGGCCATGAGGGGGCGTGGCAGCTGGTAAAGGTGATGGGGGAAATATGGCTGAGGGGGGAGGGGGGGCAGAAAATCAAAATAATGTTCATGGAGGTGATTCAACATGAAACAAAGAGGAGGAAACTTAAAAACAGTCAAATCAAACGGTGGATCACTGCGGCTTGATTTCACTGGTACTGTTTCTTTAAATCAGCTGCAGGGCGGGGGAGGGTGATAATCAATAAGCAATAATCAGATCAGATAAACAGCACGTCTCGTTAACATGTGGCAGCTGTGTTAAACTGATGCTGATTGGTTCTTTGAAACAAAGAAAACACAAATGATAGTAAGGTGAAACTGAACCAGGTGAGCTGATGACATCACAGCTTTACCTCCCAGGTGAGGCACCAGCGAGTCCGATGACTTAAAGCTAAACTTTACCTGTCAGCTGTCATTAGGGGTGACATCAGCAGCTGTGGGCGGAGCCTGTACTCACCCTGTTGTAGAAGGGGTGCTGCGGCCCGGCCAGCCCGCTGTAGTAGCTGCTGTGAGGCTGCGGAGAGACCACGCCCCCTGCTGGGGGGTTGAAGGGCCCGCTGAAGGAGGCGGAGGGCGAGCACGCCGACGACACCTGAGAGTACACCGAGGTGGGGCGGGGCTGGGGCTCCTGCAGGGGGAGGGGCGGGTACGTGACTCCGCCCATACTCATCTGCTCACGGGCAGCTCGGACATCTGAAGAAGAGAGAAAACATCTGGATCAGAACACCTGCAGGATTTGGAGTAACAGTAGCAGTACTTGTAGTACTGACCTGCGATGATCTCCCTCAGTTTGGGGTCCAGGTTGACAGTGCAGGGCAGGAAGGTCCGGATGTCTCGGGCCGTCAGGACCGGAGTGCGAGATGAAAGAAAGACCTCGAAGCTGCGAACGTCTCCATCGATCTCCAGCAGAGGCTCCACGTCTTTGGTGGTCGGGATGTTCTTCGACACCCTGACGCACAAAATACCGATTCATCAATTCAGGGTTAGGGTTAGGTTCCTCTGATGGGGATCAATAAATGACAGATACATTTAATCGATGGCGAGCGTGACCTCTGACCTCTCGTAGATGGTCTTGAGCGTGGCCTGGTCGGGGACGCCGTCGGTCTCCTCCAGGTACAGGATGAGCCAGGACGTCCTGTAGGGCCACTGCTCCGTCAGGTTGATCCACGACGCCAGCCGGTCCCAGTTAAAGCTGATCTGATTGGCTCGCAGCAGACGGCCTGCAGGGGGAAACAGGAAGTGTGAGGTTCGGCCGTCCCACTCTTTATTGATCCGATCGACGGATCAGTAGCAAGTGGCCGACCTGTGACGGAGACGATGTTGAGCAGCCTCCTCATGGTCTGCGGGCTGATGTCACTGAACCAATCCTCCGTCACCATCAGCTTCGTCAGGTCGAACGACATCTGCCGAGTCACCGAGCGCTGCACCTGCCGCCGCCGGTACGTGTCCTGATCAGGGGTCAGAGGTCACAAGATCAATAAAGCAATCGGTCCAATACAACAAGCTGCTGCTTCACGTTCTCTGTACTCACTGAAAGACTACAGAAAGTTTACTACTGCAGTTCTGCTAAAGGTAGACTTTAACTGATCGACTGATTTTTCCTGCACTGATCTGACATCATGTCTGTCCTCCATCATCGTTACTATGAAACATAACGTGATATCAAAGATATCAAAGATATTAAAGGTAAACATGATGGACAGAGTCATGATACTAAATAGATCTTTAATATTTAAATCATTTAAATTTCATAAATCACCTCCTGAAGATCTCCAGTGACCACGACTGGACTATGACAAATATAAATATAAATATAAATATAAAGAGGAAACTGAAGTGAAACATTTGCAGCTGCTTTTAAATTTAATGAGAAAAAAAACATGAAAGAGTTTGTGATCAAGTCATGTGATGTTTCTATCTCTTTGAATTGAACCGAATTAAACACACACACTCGCACACACACTTTCATACACACACAGACACAGACACACACACACACTCACTTACCCGGCGGTTGAGCATGGTCTTGCTGCCAAACTTGGTTAATTCTCCCAAACTGTGCTGAGACAGTTTCCTGTCCAACTCCTCATGCCAACCTACAGACAGACAGACAGACAGACAAAGGCTTTTAAACCAATGAAAATAACCCCCTCTCTCATAAATCATAAATATCACCAATCCTGTCCTGTATTTTCTTTATGTGTTGTCATGGTTACCGTCGGCAGCGGTGGAGGCGGCGTCGTCCCGTTGGCGGGCGGGCGCGGCAGCACACATCTTCCTGGCGCTGGAGAGTCCTCTGCTGTTGAGGAAGACGGGCAGGTGGACGATGTTCCTCATGTAGTCATGTCCGTTGATGTTGGAGTCTCTGAGGACACTGTTCAGGTTTTGGTTGATGGCCTTGATGATGATGTGCGGGTCGCTGGCGAAGATGGAGATGAAGGGGCCTTTGGAGAACAGCACCCGCACCTGCAAATGACAAAAACACAAAACAGGAAGAGCCATCACGCTCGCCGCCTGTCCCTTCAAATTAAAGCATCTGACATCTCCATCTTATAGAGTTTCCGCTTTAATATGAAACGTGAGGAAAAAAGCAGCGGCTGATTAGAGGAATGATAATTCAACTACCGCTTCTCTTCCAGGAAAACAAAAAGATTTATCTCATTTATTCAGAGTCGAGCGTCGCCGCCTCACCGTGTCGAGCATCTGCAGGACTTTGTCCTGTTCACATGAGTCCAGCCCGTCGATGACCACCGCCAGCCTCGTCTGGTGCTGCGTGAAGCCGTCGATGGTCTTCGCCATCCTCGCCATCAGCTCCACCTCGTTCTTCAGCACCTGCAGGGGCGGAGCTGAAGGTCATTTCATTACACCTACTGCAGCAGCAGCAGAACACAGCAGGAAGTGATGCTGCTGATACTGCGTTGACTTTTATCAGTTAAAGAATAAATACTACAACACATGAAGATCAGAGGACTTCCTGTTTTGCTCCAGATATTTTGCCCCCCCACCTTCATGAAGCCCTCGCTCTTCAGCTTGTGCATCCTGTTGGCGGCGCCGTGCAGCCTCTTCCTCTGAGAGTTCAGCACCGAGTCGGTCACCTGCCACCAGGTGCGACAGTTCAGCAGCAGAGCCAGGCCGACCACGCTGCCGAGGGCGATCAGAACAGCGTTCACCGTGCGGTTCTCGCCATCCACCTTGAACACGGCGAGCAGCGCCATGCCGCTCAGCAGGCACGCCAACACCAGCACGAAGATGATGAAGGACGGCACGCAGCACGTCTTCTTCCACTTCCTCTTTCCTGAAACAGACAGAGGAAGAGTTCAGTTAGTGTGTGTGTGTGTGTGTGTCACTGTGTGTGTGTGTGTGTGTGTGTGTGTGTGTCACTCTGTTTGTGTGTGCGTGTGTCACTGTGTTTGTGTGTGTCACTGTGTGTTTGTGTGTCACTGTGTGTGTGTGTGTCATGTGTGTGTGTGTGTGTGTGTGTGTCACTGTGTGTTGTGTGTCACTGTTTGTGTGTGTCACTGTGTGTGTGTGTGTCACTGTGTGTGTGTCACTGTGTGTGTGTGTGTGTGTGTGTGTGTGTCACTGTGTGTTACTGTGTGTCACTCTGTTGTGTGTGTGTCACTGTGTGTGTGTGTCACTGTGTGTGTGTGTGTGTTTGTGTGTGCGTGTGTCACTGTGTGTGTGTGTGTCACATGTGTGTGTCACTGTGTTGTGTGTCACTGTGTGTGTGTCACCTTGCGTCTCCTCTGTCTTAAACACTCTGAACAGCCGGGTGGCAGTGAGGAAGCCAAACTCTCTCTCGCAGGCGTCGGATAGTGTGGCGATCATCTCGGCCATCGACGTTTCTCCACCGACGCTCGACAGACGGTTGTAGTCTGTGAACAGGAACCTGTGGGGAGACATGATGACATCAGCGTGACATCACACCCACAGGTTTTACAGACAGTCGGTGTTACATGACAGGTGGTGTTACTGACAGGCGGTTTACCTGACAGTTGGTGTTACATGACAGGCGGTGTTACAGACAGGCGGTGTTACAGATAGGCGGTGTTACAGACAGTCAGTGTTACAGACAGGCGGTGTTACAGACAGGCGGTGTTACAGACAGGCGGTGTTACAGACAGGCGGTTTACCTGACAGGCAGCGCTCTGGTGCTCTGCTCCGGCAGGTCCGGCGGGTTCACAAACATCAGCCTGAGCAGCAGCTCCAGATACCCGATGTGACGCGCCAGGCGGGTGCTCAGGAGCCACGCCCAGTTCCAGCTCTCACCCTCGCGCCGCCCGCCGAAGTACACCACCACTGAGGGAGCGGGGCAGAGAAACTTTATTAAAACAGAAACGCTGACAAGGAGCAGAGAAACTTTATTTAAAGATCACAGGAACAGAGAAGCAGAGTCTCTTTCATCAACACAGACACGCTTACCAAAGAAGAGGTAGAGCAGAGCGAGCAGGCTGAGGGAGACCGCCATGGCGAGTTTGGGGTCGACGGTGAAGCCGAGGACGACGGCAACGGAGCCGCAGAGCAGCAGAGACAGGAAGACGACGAGCCAGGAGAACTGAAACAACGGCTCGATCTGCTGACCTGCAAACGTCTTCATCTCGTCTGAGGAGGAGGAGGAAGGATTAATGTGTGTGTAAGTGAGCGTGTGTGTGTACTGTGTGTCGTGTGTGTGTGCTCACCCTCCAGCTTCTTGAGCAGGAAGGACTTGCCACTCCCCCACTGGGCGTACAGACCCACACAGATGGGCGGCTGCATGGTGGGCTCGCTCAGGATGTCGGCCAGCGCCGAGCTGTACAGGTCGTAACCCAGCATGTCTCCGTCAGATTCTGTGGGGGACAGGTGGCCTGCAGGGACACACAGGTGTGTGTTATCACAGTGTCTCTCTCACACACACACACACACACTCTCTCTCTCTGCAGTCTGAGTGGACGTACGAGCTCCAAAGATCTGTGTCAGGATGCTCTTCTGGTGGCTGCAGTCGATGTTGTACGGCGTCTCTCCGGCCTTGTTGGGTCGGTACAGCAGGCGGCCATCTTTGGGGTTCCTGAGGAGGAGCTCGGCCAGACGGCGACTCCGTCCACGGATGGCGATGTGGAGGGGCGTGTCCCCTTTCTGCAAAAACAGGAAGCAGCAGTAAGTATAAAAAGTGAACATGTTGATACAATACAACATCACATCATCTAACTTTGTAAATTCTTTATCGGTCTCACCTTGTCGACGGCCGACACTTTGGCTCCTTTATCCAGCAGCAGCTCCACGATCTCGATGTTTCTCATCTTGGTGGCTTTGATCAGAGGAGTCTCTCCGTCCTGAGACAGGAAGCATCAAACACTGCATCACAACATGTGTGTGCTTACAACAGTAGCTCAGTTAAACACACACTGTTATAAATCTCTCCTTTACTGGATCTGAAACATTGCAGTTGACAGTTCTGTCAGCGTCTGCAGTCTGTCTGACAGTGACTGTCTCACCTTGGTGCAGGTCTCAGTGTCGGGGTTACACTGCAGGATGTCTCTCACCATGGTGGCGTTTCCTTTCTCTACAGCCCAGTACAGAGCTGTTTTATTCTCCTGGAAACAAAACACAGGACACACTGAACTACTGCATCCTGCTGTGGCTGTAGTACTAGAGTATTATGACATCTGATACCTAAAAAATGATCTCACCTGTCCTCTGATGTCGATGTCGGCGTATTTGTGCAGCAGAGCTCTGACGATCTCCACGTGCCCCCCCCTCACTGCTCCGATCAACACTGTGTCCCCACTCACACACACACACACACACACACACACAGAGTTAATAACAGTCACTGTAAACACACTCACTTTATAAACACATACATCCTGTTCAGAGTTTCAATGAGCAGCAGCTCCCCCTGCTGGCAGAGCAGCCGCTCTACAACACACTGATGATGATGATGATGATGATGATGATGAAGACACAGTCTTGGTTTGTCTGCTGAACTCTGGTCTCACCCGGTCTGGGATGTTGACGTAGGTCCCGGCATCCAGCAGGTCCTGGACGATCTCGGTGTATCCTTCCTTGGCGGCGATCATCAGCGCTGTGTTTCCGTCTTTGTCGGTCATGTTGACATTGGGGTTCCTTTTCAGCAGCTCCTTCACCACCTCGGTGTATCCGCCCTTCACCGCCACGATCAGCGCCGTCATCGAGTTCTGACAACACGCACAGAAACTTCAGCACACACAGACCTCTGCAGGGTGTTATTGATCTGTTCGATTATCGAACACTGCTTTTTAATCTGCATCACTCGTATATATATTCAGAAATACAAAAACACACACAGTCAGAGCACACACAGCTGTGAAACCTTCAGCACCCATCTGCTGCTCTGAACTGAGAAAAGTGTGAGTACTAACCTGTACTGCACAGTACAGACACTGAGCACTGCGCAGTACAGACACTGAGCACTGCGCAGTACAGACACTGCACAGTACAGATACTGCAGTATTAGTACTATACAGTACTGATGAAGTAGTGATGGTGTGCTGTGTGGTCGTACCGCCCCCTCCTGGTCCACGTCGGCTCCGTTCTCCAGCAGGTGCATCACACAGTCAAAGTGTCCTTTCCTGGACGCCCAGATCAGAGGAGTGGTGCCGTGACTACACACACACACACACACACAGAGGAACATTATTCACAACATGGACTTACACACACACTGAGGGTGTCATGTCGTCATGTGTTGTTATTGTGTGTTTTTCTGCATTATTGTGTGTTGTTGTGTTGTTTCATTGTTGTATTGTGTGTTATTGTATCATTGTGTGTTGTGTTGTTGTGTTACTGTATTATTGTGTGTTATTACATCTTACGGTGTGTTGTTGTTGTTGTGTATGTGATGCTCACCTTGTCAGAACAGTTGACTTTGGCTCCGTTCTGCAGCAGCAGTTTGACGATGTCGGCGTGTCCTCGACCTGCAGCCCAGATGATCGGATACACACTGTACTGCTGCAGACAGACAGGCAGACAGAGAGACAGACAGGTTTCAGTGTAACAAGGTTAATTAGGGTCATCTTTCATGTGACATTACAGAGCTGAACCTGTGTGTGTGTGTGTGTGTGTGTGTGTGTGTTACCTGTCCCGTAGTGTTGGGGTTTGCTCCGTGCTCCAGCAGCAGCATGGTGACCTCCACGCGACCTTTGTAAGCCGCCCACATGAGCGCTGTCCAGCCTCCCTGAAACAACATCATGACATCACCAACTGTAAACAGTTTGTTTACATCGCACACAGGAAGTAAACAACGTCAGGAGGCAGACAGACAAACATGACTCCAGGTTTAGCGTGTGGGGACTACATGTCCCATGAGTCTTAGCGTGTGTTGGTCGCTCACCATGTCTCTGTGTTCGATGTAGGCGCTGTTCTCCAGCAGCTCCTTCACCACCTCCACATGACCTTCTTTAGCTGCACAGATCAGAGCCGACCAGCAGTCCTGACCTGACACAGCACACACACACACACACACACACACAGATGGCGTTACCATGGAAACAAGCCATTACCAAGAGCCCTGAGAACTAACTCTGTGTGTCTCCTAGCAACTGCAGCATCCGAGGTGAGGGGGTTCAGGGAGCAGAGCAGAGATTATTATCTTTATTACTCAAACTGTCAAACATCAGTAGAGACGCGTCACATGACTCAACTAACAGCTGTGTGAGTCGCTCACCACATCGTCCAGGTTGACATTGGCTCCCCTCCGGACGAGCTCCTGGACGATCTCCAGGCTGCCCTGCTCGGCCGCCAGCATGAGAGGAGTCTGTCCGTTCTGTACACACACACACACAAATTCTATTGAATGTGAAGTAGAAATCAAAATAGCTTCTAAACACAGGGGATAAACAGAGGATCAAATAAAGAACAGAAGTTAAAACGTCATCCTGAGACTGACTTAAAACATGTATGACGTGTGTGTTGTATGAACAAACTGGATAAATACACAGATGTGGACAGACGTACGTCGCTGCGTCCGTCCACCTCCTTGAAGCGGTCCAGGTGAGCTTTGAGAGCGGCCAGGTTCTCCTCCTCCACGTAGCTGAACAGGTTCTGGATGGCCAGCGTGGTCATCTTGATGGAGGTGGTGGTGTCCATGTCTGCTGCCTGTTACTGCGCCCCCTGCTGACAGGACACATACAAGACAGGCACGACACACACACAGAGGTACACAGACACACACAGACACAGAGACACACACACACACACACAGGCACACACACAGACACACACACAGACACACAGACACAGAGGCACACACACAGAGGCACACACACACACACACACACAGAGGCACACAGACACAGAGACACACACACACACACACACACACAGAGGCACACACACAGAGACACACAAAGACACACACACACACACATATACATTGATCAATAAATGAGATCTCTGTAAACCTCAGGTAGAATGTAACTGAGTAGATTTAGATTACATTATATGTATGTGTATATATATATATATATATATATATATATATATATATATATATATATATATGTATTTATATATTGTACTTTTTCCTTCAATGCAGTAATCTAATACTTCACTACTTTAATCTAAAATACAGAGAAGAATCTTACAGCATAAAAAAATAAAAATGAGCTCCACTTTCAGCACATTAATAATCAGTAATTAGAATACAATAATCTCGTGCATATTATTCTGCATAATGAGTACTTTTACTTTTAGTTATACTGCAGTAAGAGTCTTTATGGTGTTTTTTTTTAAACATTTTTTATAATACTGTTTACCTTATAATGTTTCATGTTTAATATGTATTTCACACTCTGACTTACTTCCCCCTTTTATCTTTGTATATTTATATGTTTAGCAGCAACACATCCAGACGGACTTCTTTCAACCTGTTAATCTTCACATGCTGGTATCTCCACAGACAGGCTGAGCAGGCCCGCGCAGCGTTTCATCAGAGGTGAGTCGTGCGGCGCTCTGACTGACGTGTGACCTTTGACCTGCAGCAGCAGCCTCTCTGATGTCTCCATCACTGCTCTGCTGATATCACTTCAATGAGCCCAGAGACCAGACAGGCCTTCACTGTCGCCACGGAAACACCACCGGCAAATCAGAACCCACCAAACACTACACTACCCACAAGCCCTGTGGAGGCTCCACCAATCAGAGGTGTCGCTGTCACCATGGAAACAGTCAGTTATTCACCAGAGCCCCACAGTTCATCTGTTTATTACTAAGATCATTTATTTAATCAAAACAATAATCAATATGTTTGACTGGCTTTAGATGGATACATTTTCCTTTAAGATCTGAGCAGTTCAACTCTGATTAATTATTTATACACATACTAATAAATTATCAATACATATACTGATCAATTACTAACATACTGATCTATTACTAACATATATAGTGATCACTTATTGTGCACTGTGCACTGATCAATTACTTATACATATACTGATAAATGACTAATATATATTGATGAATTACTAATACATAAACTGATTATAGATGGAGATAAATCTTTATTGATCACTGGGTAAACTTCAGACTAATCCTTGGATCAGGTTGAGAAGACTCAGCAGGTGAAGACATCATGTTGTTTGTTATGTTGTTTGTTTTTATCATGTTGTTTGTTGTTATTGTGTTGTTTGTCTGTGTATTAGTACTACAGACTGTGTATTTGTACTACAGACTGTACAATGTGTATTGTATATCTGTGTATTATACTACAGTCTGTGTATTTGTACTACAGACTGTGTATTTGTACTACAGCAGTCTGTGTATTTGTACTACAGTCTGTGTATTTGTACTACAGACTGTAGTAATAATATTACAGTCTGTGTAGTACAATACCTGTGTTTGTACTACAGCCTGTGTATTTGTACTACAGTCTGTGTATTAGTACTACAGCCTGTGTATTTGTACTACAGACTGTAGTAATAATATTACAGTCTGTGTATTTGTACTACAGTCTGTGTATTAGTACTACAGACTGTGTATTTGTACTACAGACTGTGTAATTAGTACTGTGTATTTGTACTACAGTCTGTGTATTTGTACTACAGACTGTAGTAATAAGTCTGTGTATTACAGCCTGTGTATTTGTACTACAGACTGTAGTAATAATATTACAGCCTGTGTATTTGTACTACAGACTGTGTACTGTGTAACTACAGCCTGTGTATTTGTACTACAGCCTGTGTATTTGTACTACTGTCAGTATGTAGTCTGTGTATTTGTACTACAGACTGTAGTAATAATATTACAGTCTGTGTATTTGTACTACAGCCTGTGTATTAGTACTACAGCCTGTGTATTTGTACTGTACACTACAGTCTGTGTATTTGTACTACAGACTGTAGTATTTTAATATTACAGTCTGTGTATTTGTACTGTACTGTACATTTGTACTACAGACTGTGTATTTGTACTACAGCCTGTGTATTGTACTACTGTGTATTTGTACTACAGTCTGTGTATTTGTACTACAGACTGTAGTAATAATATTACAGACTGTGTATTTGTACTACAGACTGTGACATTTGTACTACAGTTGTGTATTTGTACATTACAGTCTGTGTATTTGTACTACAGACTGTAGTAATAATATTACAGCCTGTGTATTTGTACTACAGACTGTGTATTTAGTACTACAGACTGTGTATTTGTACTACAGACTGTAGTAACTGTAGTCTGTGTATTTGTATTAGCCTGTGTACTGTGTATTACAGACTGTGTATTTGTACTACAGTCTGTGTATTTGTACTACATTTGACTACTGTGTAGTAACTAATAGTACAGACTGTGTATTTGTACTACAGACTGTGTATTAGTACTACAGACTGTGTATTTGCAGTACTACACAGACTGTGTATTTGTACTACAGACTGTAGTAATAATATTACAGCCTGTGTATTTGTACTACAGACTGTGTATTAGTACTACAGCCTGTGTATTTGTACTACAGTCTGTGTATTTGTACTACAGACTGTAGTAATAACTGTGTATTACAGTCTGTGTATTTGTACTACAGACTGTAGTAATAACTGTGTATTACTGTGTATTTGTACTACAGACTGTGTATTTGTACTACAGACTGTAGTAATAAGTCTGTGTAATAATATTACAGTCTGTGTATTTGTACTACTGTGTATTAGACTGTGTAGTACTACTGTGTATTTGTACTACAGACTGTGTATTTGTACTACAGCCTGTGTATTGTAGTACTGTAGTAATAATATTACAGTCTGTGTATTTGTACTACAGACTGTAGTAATAATATTACAGTCTGTGTATTTGTACTACAGACTGTGTATTAGTACTACAGTCTGTGTATTTGTTCTGCAGTAACCTGAATAACCTTCAGGCTGGTGAAGAGCCGAACACACCGAACACTGGGCGGTCCAATAATTAGATGATCGATCCTTATCGAACACTGATTGTCATAAATCAAACACTGACCCTCCTGTGTGATTTGTTGTGATCGGTTCCGCGCGGTGACAAGTGTCAATCAGAAACTGATCGATGACAGGAGGGATGCTGAGGTTCAGACAATACCACAGAGCCGTCTTTACCTTCACGAGAGAATCAGGTTCGGTGTCCGCGGGGCTGGTCCGGGTCCAGCCGGGTTCGGGCGCCTCTGGCTCGGCGTGCTGCGGTGGGTTTCCTCGGCCTGTGTTCGGATGGCAGCCTGCGCTCAGTCTCCATCAGAAACAGCGGCAGCCATCTTGATCAGAGCGGCGACGAGAAGAAGCTTCGCCAGCCAACCACAGTGAAGCGCGCCAAAATCACCCGCCACATCCCGTCTCTGCTGTCAAAGTAAAAGCACAGGCAGAGGCCGCTTATATAACGTCTCAGTTAAGTCATTAAAAAGTGAACATTTCAACCTGGTTTACAGGAAAAATTACTTTATTCTGTTCTTATTCACCTCCAGCAATTACGCTGACTTTATCTCTCTTCATTCATACTCATACCTTCTTATATCTTCCACCTAACTAGGAAGTCGGCTACACCGGATAACTTATTTTGTAGGAGCTGTTGTTTTCTACAGACGCCATTAAATGTGACTTTATTTTTGCAACACAATAAAACGATTAAGATAACGATTTCAATAAAGATCCCTTTTCTGAGAAGTGATTCATCAATTATCATATAAAATATCTGCATATTGTGACAGAGTGTCACCACAGCTTCATATTGAGTGATTATATTTATGGTGAGAGAAAGAAATGCTCGGCGTTCATCGTTGCAATACACACAACCAATCAATTCATATAATAATATATATTAATCTATACTAATCTATACTAATCTATATTAATCTGCCTCACTCCAATGATGTGTTTGTTAATGTATGAGGTGACCCCTCAGGTCTGCCAAAAGAAAAACATTAATTTATTTATCGACTGCATTTTAAACAGGGCTGCCAAAATGATAGTTGATCAGTTTGATCAATAAAGTTGAAAATGACTTGGACTTCTTTGGAGGCTCATTAGCTCTCACAGTCTAAGCACGAACAGTGAAGACATTTCAGAGTGTGGTTATCACCTGAGGATTAGCTATAATCACTGATTAACAGGATATTGGCTCCGTATCAGTTTATTGGGGTTAAAGTGCACAGACTGTGCAGGGCAGCTCTTCCTGCACCGCTGATCAACATTTCCAGAGTCCAGGTCCAAAGCTGCGTCCCAGCTCCAGACCACATACAGGATCCAGGAGGGTCCAGCTGGTACCTGCTCAGGTGGTCTGCTGGACTGAGCTGCTGCATCAGGTCTACTTACTCACAGTTTTTATTGGGCCGTACTTGTAGTGATGGCCTCACCACGTTTACCTTTACAGCAGTGGTAAACCTTCTCCAACCCCACATCACCCCGAGCGGACTAACAAGACCCCCCCAGGACCCTTCAGAGACCTGATCCAGTTTCACATTAACCCGTCCAATTTATCCTCCAGGTACTCTGTCCCAGATTACTGAAGAACACAATCTGATCTTCCTTTTTTAAAACCACCAACCCTCCACCTCCCTCGCCTGAGTCCTCCAGCACTGGATCCCCCAAAGAGTCAGTCAGCCAGACAGCGGCTCTTCTTCCTCCGCAGGCTGCAGAGGCTCAACATGGACTCAAGGATCCTCTGCAGCTTCTACAGGTGACCCATAGAGAGGATCCTGACTGGCTGCATCACCGCCTGGTACAGCAGCTGCACCGCCCTCAACCGTAAGGCTCTACAGAGGGAGGTGAAAGCTGCTCAGCACATCACCAGGACAGAGCTGCCATCCATGGAGGACCTCTACACCCAGCGGTGTAGGAAGAAGGTCACCAGGATCATCACAGACCTGCTGCCGTCTGGCCGATGGTTGTGCAGCATTCGAGTGAGAACCACCCGGCTCATCCTGCAGGCCATAAGACTTTTAAACTCTATTCACAGCAAGACCACTTTTTAATAACACCTTCACTTGGTACTTCTATGGTATAAATATCTATATTTTATTGTATATATCTGTTAGTTGTATAATACTTAGTTTATATTTATAGTTTATATTTTATTTGTATAAAAAAAGGTTTATTTATTTTATTATTCTAGTTTATTATTATCTTAAATTTTATTTTATATTTTTATTTTTTAATCTATCTTTTTTTTCTTGTTGAGAGCCTCTATTCTTGTTAATATTTTTTAGCATTGTTTAGGAGAGCCTGGGATTTAAGAATTTCATTACCAATGATTGCTGATGTAAATTGTTGTGTAATGACAATAAATTCTTGAAATCTTGAAAAAGACATCATGTTGGTCCCCCTCTGCCCCCCCCCACTGAGAGCAGCCTGGGTCAACCTGACTGAAAGTGTTTAACCTGCTTTAATAACCACAGACGCTGCCAGAGGTCTGCAGGACTTCAGGAGACCCCCCGATCCATCCGAGTCCGGATCATACAGGTCTCCCTGCTCAGACCTTAATCCAGATGTTGGAAGAAGGAAGATGAGGATTGAGGAGAATTCAGAGTCATTTCCAGAGCAGGTGGAGCTTCCTGTTGAGACACCAGTGAAACCTTTACCTGCAGAAAGCAGCTGTGAAAAAAGACGTCAACAACCACAGACGAACACACCTGCGAGGTCAAGTGTCAAAAAAATCCAAGTTTTAATCACATCATTTTCAAAAACAAAGAAACATGTTGTCCATATCAAAGCTACAGATGGGCGGCTGCTCGCTGTGAGAACATCTGTGGATCGTCTGTTCTCTGGATTCATCAGCAGCATCGCCTCCATGAAACTCTAAAAATACACGTGGAAACTTTCAGGAAAATTCAGAAATGTGCTTTCCTGATTCTGCGAAGGAGACACGACTACAACCATGAAGCAGGTGGTGGAGGAAAGTGATCCTGAATCCATTCTGAGCGTTTTTCCTCCGCCGTGATGAAAACCTCCAGAGGAGCTGCGATCATGCCGAGTGTACGCTGAGCTGTGACATGCAGTGTTAGCTCGCACTGATGTGTCCGTAAAGAAATATTAATAATGGAGTAAAAGATTCATCTGGAAATAATCTGAACAGCTGCATTTGTACCAAACTGATTCAGCTTTTACACCGAACTGTTAGCTAACCTGTGAACTAAACCAGGCTTTAGTTAGCCTGAGCTGCTAAACTGAACTGGACACTGAGCATCAGCTGAACCACATGAGCTAACCCTCACTGCTGTCACATGATGAGTCCTGTTTCACTTCACATCATAGAAGTTTAAACTGAGCTAATTTCCTAAAGTTTAGCAACCTTTAACCTCCAAACTTCTGACATCAAACCACATGTCTGTCTCATAAATTACATAAATAACAACTCGACAAAAAGTGACATCTACAAATGTAAACACACTGAGAGTAAATACTGATCCTGCAGAGCAGCATGGTTCTTTTTCTGGTAAAAAACAAAAGAACAAAGGCGACTGAGTGGAAAAATCATTGGCACTTTCCGAACTGGTTTCTATGAACACTGTGATGTAAAACATTATAAGACAATGACAGTCTGAGTGTGGAGGAGAAAACATCATTTAACCTTCATCTCTTCATTCCTTTACTTGTTTAATGCACTAACTCACTGGCCTGCTCACTCTTTCATTTACTTGCTCATCGACTTTCCTTTAACTCACTTTCATTCACTCACATCCTCCTTTATTCATCCTTTCATTCATTAAAATCTGCAGATGGAGAGTCAGCAGGTCTCTGCTCTTAAAGAAAATGGAGTCAGTTCAACACTGCACAGGTGGCCATGACATCCAGCTGCTCTGCGTGCACCGATGTGTATATATATATATATATATATATATATATATTCTCTATCACAGCAGGTTCATCTGAACCAAAAAGTTTGAGTCCCGGCAGTCGTGCTTCCTTGTAAAGACGTAGTTTTGTGGGAAAACACTTCATCAAGTCCGACGTCAGGGCCCGTTTCTGTCCTGTGAATCCAAATAATACAGTATTTTAACTTGGTGTCATGGACGGCCGCCTCCTCCTCTTTCTATACAACTTAATGGAGGTATAATGCTGTACACGAGTGGTCTCATGTGGTTTTGTCCTTCTGGCTGCGGTCCGGGTGGAGTTGGACTGGCTCCTGAAGGGGGCTCTTCTGCTGCTGGTCTTTGAGGCGGAGATGTCTCGGTTTGACCGGCAGCATCACGGCCAGCAGGACACAGCCGAGGTGGAGGCTGAAACACCAGGACCTGCAGGGAGGAAGGAAGGTGAGGATGAGGAGAGATTCAGGCCATCTGAAACATTTAAGTCAAGTGGAGACGGAAAGATGGGTAAGATTTTATTTAGATTTATTATACTGAGCCTAACTTTTACACATTGATTCAGCATTATCCAGAGTTCAATTACAGAATTATATTAAAGTTTTATTAACGATAAATGTGATGTGTGTTTGCACTCAGACTCTTAACATGTTGTTTTACCTCTCGAAGCTCTATGAATTTTTCATGTTGTGTTGACTTTGATCACTGGGAGGAGGTGGCAGGCAATAAGAATAATAATAAGAAACTAACAGAACCAAAGTCTTCATACTGTTGGTCTGTTTTCTTCTGTTAGTCATACAGAGGCTTTGGTATTAAACTGAGATTGATTCAGAATCAGTTAAAACTCGACAGTTAAGAACATTTTCAGTGATAATTAGTACTTAAACCTGTCTGACACAAAGTTAAACTTAAGTTAAACCTGATTAATAGAAAGTTTATGTGAATTTAATTCAAGAAAGAAAAAGAAAGGCACCTTAACATGTATGATGAAGCTGTTTGAAATAAATTGACCAAAAGCTAAATCTGTCTGGAAAGTGAACTTTATCTGCCTGAGCACAGAGTGTTTTTATGGTGCCTTAGTGGCTTTTAATGAAGCAAAATAAAAGTTAGTTAATAGTTAATAAAAGGCAACTGATCCAAAAAGTCAAACCTTAGCTTAACCTGACCATTTAAAATTGAACCTGGCTTAAATCTGACTAATTCAAAGATAAGTAACACCTGGCACGAAGATAATCCTGACATAGTAAATATCAGCACAAATTGAATTATACTTACAAAAATTAAACCACATGGACAAAGATAATCCTGACATTGTCAGTGCCTTCACAAATTAAATCAAAGCACACCAAATTAAAGTTTAACCTGACATGGATAGTTAAACCTGAGTTAAACCTGACATAGACAGTTAAACCTGAGTTAAACCTGACATGGACATTGTTAAACCTGAGTTAAACCTGACATGAACAGAGTTAAACCTGAGTTAAACCTCACATGGACAGTTAAACCTGAGGTAAACCTCACATGGACAGTTAAACCTGAGGTAAACCTCAAATAGACGGTTAAACCTAGGTTAACCTTTGCTGTCACACTGACCTGTAAAACTTGATGGATGGACCCACGGACAGCAGGACAAAAGGCACCACAGTGTAGCAGATGGCGATCTGAGTGGCTGCCCACGTGATGACATCATAGACCAGCTTGTGGGTGGGTGAGTGCAGGAAGTGTGGCCGAACGTTGTGTCGCACCTGAGAGGACGAAATGTTTATTCAAAGAGCTCGTTCAAAACAACGTGAACTGTTAGAAGATGCCTCTGCTGTTCAATGTGTCGACGCGACTTTAGGCTAACATGTTTGTGATAGCAGCGCCAGATCAGAGCCAACTTTAATAACAAAGCAGAGTTTAAATCAGTTCTACTACACTGTATACACGTTTTAGCACGCAGCATCCCACCAGGACTCTCATCAGCTAACAGCTAACAGTTAGCGGGGCAGCTCACCGCTCTAGCAGCCAGCGTGATGACGATGCCGGTAAGGAAGGTGAGGTAGTAGCCTGGATAAGCTCCGTGCCACATGGCCGACAGGATGAAGGTGGCTGCTGTTGGGTGGTAGGGACATCGCTCGTAACACACCCTGTCAACCAGATGTCAGAGGTCACACAGAAAAATAACATCTTAACATCTCCAACATAAGCCGTTTACATGAGGCAGGTTCATTCAGTTTACTCAGAGATCTTATTAGACAGAAGGAAAAATAATCAAAAAATATCAGTCTGGTAAAGCCTAAAACCTTCACACTCAGTGCTGAGTCCAGCTGGTTTCATTTCAGTTTTACATATTAAAACAGACACATTGGTGTGTGTGTTAAATGTGAGCAAAGCCTCAGACTGTATGACGAGTGTCTGTCCTGTCAAACATCCACCAGCAGATGGCAGCAGAGTGTCCGTCTGTAGTTGAATGATTTAGTAATGTTACCTGCTGAGGAAAGAGCTGATTCTTATTTCCTGTTGATTGTGCTGGTTTGGATCAAAACTGTGAATGTCTTCATTCATTAAGCAGACCAGAAACTGAAGCTAGTTGTTGGTTAATGTCTGACTCTGGCCCTTACAAACTGTGTAGTCAAACATCAACCAAAACTTTATTCTAAATCTGTCAGGATGAAGCAGCCATAAAATACATGAATTGAGCAGCAGCATGTTGTAATATTGTCAAAGCAGAACAACTTTAAACAGCAGGAGAGCTTTAAAGGGAAACTTCAGAGGAAGGATGGATGATATTAAACACAATAAAAGCAAATAAATGAGTTCAGACCTTTTCAACCAGTGTGCCGTCTGAATGTTCCAGTTGTCGAGGAAAACTTTGAAGCTGGTGGCTAACTGAAACAAACCAGAGGGAATCTGAGTTTGATTCATAAATCCATGTTTATAGGTTAATTACAGTGGTAGAAAAATGAACTGAGCAAACAGTTAATAAACAGAAACTCCAGAGCACTTTTCCTCCAGACCCCTGACAGTCCTGACCTCGATGTTGAGGATCCTCAGGTTGGAGATGAGGTCCCAGCGAGGAGAACCGTCACTGTCGTAGCCGTTGAAGCCGAAGCCGGCGGCGTTGTTGATGGCATCAGCTGAGGTTGAAAGAGATCAGAAGGAGAGGTGTTGTGTGAAACAGGTGATCTCATGCAGACTCAGTGAAAAAGAAGATCCAAGATCCAAGAAGGTCTTTCAAACCGTCTACTAGTTTATGTTTTATTGGATTTTGATGTTTGTTTTCTGCTGAGCTACATGTTTATTTATTGGCTTAAAAAAGTGATGTGGTAAAACAAATAGAGGAGAGACTGAAGGAACAAACAGTGTAAAGAAGAGGAAATATAAAAAAGAGAAATCAGAGGAACATTGATCCAGGTTTGAAACACCCACCGAGCGTCCAGACGAAGTAGTACTTGGGCCTGGTGGTCAGCATGGACAGGTACAGGTAGACCACCTGAGCGTAGAAAGGCGTGCTGGCAATGAAGTCGTCGTCGATGTTTCGTTCCACTGGGAAAACTTTACACACCGACAGAAAGACCAGGAGGCAGAAGAAGGAGGTGGCCACTTTCCGGACCACCTCCGTCTGAGGAAACACAGAGACATTTATTCTACTGTGGTTTAGTTTAGTTTGACTTTCTCTGTGAAACTGAGCACAGACTCTCTTCCACATTTTGACTTTGAAAGCATCTTGTTGTATCACAACAGAGACTGAGTGGACATTTTGTCAGCATCACTCCTAAATTAGACCTGAAATAGACCTGCTCCAGTTTCACAACAAGAGAAAGAGCTTTGAGAGCAGCTCTGGATTAGAAAAGAGACCTGGTCACAGATTGGTCACAGCTCTGTTTGGATTTAAGTGTCTGACTGAGATGAGACAAGGTTTTCAGAATCAGACCAAAGCTACAAAAACTTCTCCCTCAGTTATCAGAGTTTATATAGTTTGAGAAGGATCGAGTACATGTAACATGGACTTTTTCTGAGACAAAACAACAAATTCAAATCCTCATCACAACTTCTCCTCTGATGTCTTTCTGCATGAAGCCATGTGAAACCCCTCAGTCCCTTCAGTCCACGAAGCCTCTCCATGTTTTGGTTTCAGTACTTGATGAAGACAAAGCCTTCAACAGTCAGTTGTTATTGTCCCTCTCTGCCTCTCCCTCACTTTTATCATATCCACTGAACCAACAGCAGCTGCAGTCTGAAAAAATGGGATCAAGAACACAAAGACATTCAAAATAATGTGTTATGCAGATGATGTGTTACTGTTCCTACAGGAGATCGTAATGATCCCACCATATGTTAAATGTTAGGTTTGAGCTAAAATAAACCTGATATAATGGAGGTCCTTTCGTTACTGAACTCTTCTGTTTTTCTTTCATAGATTATGAAGAAGTGAAGTTAAGAATCATTATAACAGATGTCAGATTCAAATTCTGACTGTGTTTGTGGTCATGTGTCGTACATTTGGCGAGGGCTCGCTCTGCCTCAGCTTGCAGCTGGACTTCCTGTCGGCCTCCTGGTCTCTATGGCGACGGGGATCTCCCTCAATGAAAGCGATGTAGTCGTTGTAGGAGCAGGTGGGTCCAGCCAGGATCCCCATGAAGTTACAGTTATAGCTGAAGTACTCCAGCAGACTGGGCATCCTCCTGAACACACACACACACACACACACACACACTGGTTTACCACTGAACCAGTAAACAGTGATGCTTTACTAGCTGATATCGTAGAAACAACCTGACATTTTCATTACAGCTAAAATGATCATCTGATTAATTAAGAAGTGAAGCAGATAAAATGTTTACATTGTTGGACAGTAAGTGAAGCGTAATATAAAGAATAATAACTGAGGAGTAATATAAAATATAATAACTGAGGAGTAATATAAAGTATAATTACTGAGGAGTAATATAAAGTATCAGTGTGTACTCTGTTATTAAAGTACTGCAGAGACACTTAAACGGTCTCAGAGCCTCACAAACCTTATGGCCAAAATCTTCTGTCCTGGAGTCAGATGTTCTTCTTTTCGTGCCATTCCTGTGGAGATGAACCCAAAATGTATATAAACTGCAGGTTTGAACATCAAATATCCACCAACACCTCCCACATGCTCACCATCGTGGATTTCAAAGGCCAGGCTGGTGATCTTCTGTGTTATGACCATCATGGGGCTGCAGAGAGGACAGACAGACTGAGATGTGTGCAGCAGCTGTGATGAAACACCTGTGGAGGTCTGAAGCTGAGGACTCACCCCGTGAAGT